>OZ010576.1:72289188-72486688 GCA_963932145.1 Acanthosepion lycidas
TTACTATGAAATCTAAAGCATTTGGTGAATGGCATCTTTTCGTATGGTAAAAAGGGCATCTAGTTGCTAAGGATTTAAGTCATGATTTTAAGCTAGGATTTGTATTTTATAGTGTAAGTGTAAATAGGTAGGGCAAAATGGGGCCTTGTAACACTTCCTCCACTGAGTAAAAATTTTGAAATTTATAATGCAGAAACTTTTGTTTCTCGATCAAAATAATACATTCTTACAGGGAAAAGTTCTTTTCTGATATTTGATTCCCATCGATATCAAGGGAAAGTTATGCTCTAGAAAGAGCATCAGGAATGACGATGTCTTTTCCTTTAATATGGTTTATAGTAGGTACCTCCACTTTTTCGCGGGAAAACAGCATAGCGTAATAAACAAATGCCACAAACTTACCGAAAATAAATTTTTATCGTCAAAACGCTTATGTTATTATTAAGATGAAAGACCAAAGTGTATTTTAATTATTTTTTGATATTTTTTAATATTTTTTAACACGTTCGAAATTTTGGTTAAAGTTTTCTTTTTTTTTACGTCATCGCAGTGCTGTAAAAATAACATTGTTTTTTTTTTGCGCTTTTTTCCCGTTGAAAACCCATTGATTTGGAAATTCTTGTAAAATTAAAGTAATTGTCCGATTTTAATGAAATTTTCAGGACTTATTTCACCAATGAATGAAATTATTTTTGAAATATTTCTTTTTAGTAAATTTTAGTAAAAAATATTTTTTTTTTTTTAATATGTTACACCCCACTTACTTATTTTCCCGAAATTTTTTTCAATTCTTTTTATTTCCTTACAATTTTTTTTTGTTTAAAGTAAGAGTCATTGGAGATGGTAAATCACCTACTTTTTTTTTTCTAATTTGTTCCAACTTTTGTAAAATGAGCTTTGAATAGAAAAATAATGAATCCAATAAAACTATGATATTACTTAATTAGAAAAGCTTTTAATTGCTTTTGTAAATAAGTAATATTAAGGTCATTATTGCCTGAAGAAATAAATTTTTTCTGATGAATAATTAAATTTTACAAGAATTTTTTATTTGTTTTACATTTTGATTATAATAATTTATAATAGTTTAAAAATCGTGCAAAACTCTGTATTAGCTTATTTCCTTTTGATAATTAGTAATTAAGTAGAAACAAAATTTACGAGTTCAAAATTGCCAAGTTTAATAAATTTAGTGATTCCACTTTTTTTTTCAAATAATTTTTTATGTTGTATTTTTCTACTTAATACATTCCTTATTTCCATGTACGGTAGACTGAAATTGCCATTATTATAAAAAGAGTTTTGTCCCTTTATTCTAATAAATAGACATAACAGTAAAACTAAAAATAAAAGGGTTCACTCAGATTTCTAGTAATTTTCATTTATGGTCATCCGTCGTAGCTGTCATCACTTGTCAATCAACACGTGGATCAAGTATCGGATCAAAATTACGGTACCAATCGTTAATAATTCGTTGTATATTTCTTTTTTATGCTATAATTAAGTAATATTTTTTTTAAATCAGATTAATTTAACATTAAATTTTCTAATTTTACTAAAATGACGTGTCAGAAATTTTTTTAAATATTTTTAAAATCGATAAATTTGTGTTTGTTTACAAATTTCTTAAAATTAAGAAAATGGCGGGTTTTTTGAAAATTTAAAAATTTAAAATTAAATTTGACATTCCAATGTATATAGTTTCTATCTGAAATATACCAGAATTGTTTACTTAATGGAAATAATAAATTTAATGATTCAACTTTCAAGTAAAACTAAAATGAAATATTCAAGCATATTTTTTCATTTTAAAAAATGCATTTTAAACTTAGGTATCGATAATTTATGCCGAAAAAGTGGAGGTACCTAGTTTATAGTCACATTATATTCTTGGAGAAGAAGACTCTTTGGTTTTTGTTCATCATCTTCTGAAGGAAAGTCAATATAGTTGTGATCTGTGTAAACCATAATAGGGTGCATAGTAACATTTGAGGTAAAAATCAAAATATTGCAGAGCTGACAGTAGTGCTAAACATTCCTTTTCAATAGTGGAATATTTCTTCTAGCAGTTGTTCAATTTTTTTGAGAAATAGCAAATGTCTTTATCAAGGCCTTCATCATCTTCCTGGATTAAGACACCACCCATCCCCACAACACTGGCATCAATTAGCAGTTTGAATTGCTTGGAAAAATTGGGAGTTGAAAGAGTTGGACCACCGCTAATAATTGACTTGATTTTGTTGAAAGCTGTCGCATTTCTTATTCCATGTATATTTAACATTTTTCTTAAGGTCTGTAAGTGGGTTTCCTATTGATGAAAATTTTTTTACAGAATTTTCTGTAGAAACCGGCCATAGCAAGGAATCTCATCAATTATTTTTTGTTTGTGGGAATCGGATATCTCAAGATAGTCTCCACTTTAACCGTGATAGGTATAACTTCACCCTGTCCAACTGTATGGCCTAGATAGTCTACCTTTGCATGACAGAATGCAATTTTGTTTAGGTTCACTGATAGGTTTGCTTTTTTGAGTTTACAGAAAAAATTTCTGATGTGTAAATGTTCTTTCCATGTGGTGCTGTATATGATAACATCATATTGTATTGGTATAATCTGTCTGGAGTTATGAATGCTGAAATTTCTTTGGCCCTGTCAGTTAGGGGCACTTGCCAGTAATCTTTCATCAAATAAAATTTTCTGACATATTTTGCCTTCCCTATGTTGTCAATACAGTCATTGATTCTTGGAATCACAAAGGAGTTGGTCTTGGTTACAGCATTACAAATCTGTAAGAGCCATATGGCTTTGGCACAAGAATGCATAGTGAACTCTACTCACTGTTGCTTGGTTCAATGATGTCATTATCCAGTATAAAATTTATCTCCTTCCTTAGGTGCTGAACTTTGATTGGGTTCACATGGTAAGGGTGGTGTTTGATGGGTTTTTCATCTCCAACCAAAACATCATGTTGAGTAGTGGTTTTCTTACTAGGAACATCGGGAAAAAGATTCCTGAAATCATTGACCAAACTAAATATTTCTTTTATTTCATTATCAGGTAAATACTTTACATTCAAATTAGAAAGGATTTCTGAAATTTTTAAATGGAGACCATATACAATATCTTTCTCCTTACTACATATATCTTTGTTATTATCTAAGCAATGCTCAAATTGGTTTGTAGTATTAATGTTAGTTAATGTTGAAACCGGCTTAGCAGTAGCTCCATTATTTCTTTCAATGTATTTTTTTAACATATTAATGTGGCATATTCTTTTCTTTTTTCGCTGATCTGGGGTGCAAATGACATAATTCAAGTCACTAATTTTCTTTTCTATATCGTAAGGACCAAAATATTTTGCCTGTAAAGGGTGACTGGGAACTGGTAAGAACACCAAAACTTTGTCACTTTGTTTGAAAATGTGGTTTTCAATACCCTTATCGTATCTAGACTTCATTTTGTTTTGGGAATTTATTAAATTTTCTTGATCAAGTTTGAAAGCACCATGTAATTTTTTCTTTAAAATCAGACATGTAGTCTAACAGATTCGTATCCTTTACCTCAGTCAACCACTTTTCTTTTAAAAACTTTAAGGGCCGCCTAATGGTATGGACTGAAACCAAGAGATTCCGAAACAGCTTCCCTAGCAACAAACAGAACAAAATAAACACCTTTATCCCAATCCTTCTGATACTGATATTTCACAGTTTGATGGAAACGTTCAAGTGCTCCCTGTGATTCTGGGTGATAGACACTGGACTTGTACTATTCGATATCCAACTCGTGCATTACTTGCTGAAACAGTTTGGACATAAAATTTGAGCCTTGGCCTGATTGAATAACCGAGGGAATACCAACCAGACAGAAAAACTTAGTAAGTGCCTTAACAATAGTTTTAGCCTTAATATTTCTAAGAGTGATAACTTCTGGAAAGCAAGTAGATGTGCACATAATCATGAGCAAGTATTGATTTCCTGCTTTTGTTCTGGCAGGTGTGACGAGTTACAGAATTGAACAACATCTTGTCTTAACTTTGACCAGTAAAAATGATTTAAGATTTTTTGTTAAGTCTTGTTGATGCCTAAATGACCTGATATGGGAGTATCATGTGCTATGCTCAATATAATTTGTCGATATTTTTGTGGGACTACTATCTGGTTGACAATCCTCCATTCCTCAGTAAGGCTTGCATTCAGCGGACACCATTTTCTCATTAGGATGCCATCCCTAATGTAAAAGCATTCTCTAACTTTTTTAGCTTCCTTGCCTGGAAGTGCTCTATTAGCGAGTGGGATAAGTTTTTTCCTGTTCAATAACAAGCTGATCTCAGCTGAAATTGTCTTCTATCTTGTCTGTTGCTTTCCTAATATTTTGTGAGGGAATATGATTTAGATCTTTGTTATAACTATCTACTGGCTTCCCGTCAGCTTGATGAGCCATAAATGTCTCATTCAATTTTAATAGATCGTCTGATGGCGAAATATTTAGTTTTTTATCCGAATCTATTTGTTTCTTTGCTTTTGCAACAAAACAAGCAGGACATGTCCTGGTCTTCCACCTCACTTTCATCATTTATATATGCTTTATTAGAAACAATAGGAGCTGCTATTACCCTACCACCAGCTAAATCATTTCCAAGTAGTAAGGAGATACCCTTGATAGGAAGGGAAGGTTGGATGTCTACTATAGCTGGACCATTAACCAATTCAAATTTTAAATGAATTTTATGGAAGGGAACCTCAATAACACCTAGTTCAACACCTTGTAACAAAACTGAATCACCGGTAAAGGTCTTATCTGATAATGGTAGCACACCTAGCAACAAAGTTTGAGAAGCACCAGTATCATGTAAGATTTGGACAAACTTGACATTTTTGGAGTTATTGAAAAAAAAACAGATCCCTAAGATAAAAATAGTTTATAGTCTTCCATACCGAAGGTATTTGTTTTAGGAATTTTTGATTTCGAGGTGTTGAGTAGTCCTAAGGAAAAGGACTCTTATTACTATGTTTGGTAGTAAAAGCATGGGGACAAAAAGAGCCACCTTCTGTATATGTTTTCTTTTAAGAATCTGGCAGTCGGAGATAATGTGGTTACTTTTCTTGCAGTAGACACATGGGATATTAGATTCTCTCGGAACAGTTTTTAAAACACTCGTTTCTTTTTTGACGGGATTCAAAATTTTTATGGGGCGTATCGTGAGAGTTGAGCTTGGATTGTGTTAGAGTAATTGGATGAGACACTGACTGGTATGCTGCTACATTATAATCAGGACAGTTAAAACTTTTCTTATTAGTTAGGGTATAAGAATCTGAGATTACTGCGGTTTCATTAATTATTTGAAGATCTTTTTCATCAAGATTTGTTTGTAGATCAAGTGTAGCACTTTGTTTAAATTCCTCTATAAGAATTAACTGGCATAATTTTTGAAAATCATTAACTTTTTTTTAGCCTTAACCCATTGATCAAAGAGATTCTCTTTTTCCCCGAACGAATTCGACGTATGTCTGTCGTTCACTCTTTTTATATTTCCTAAACTTTTGTCTACAGGTACTAATTCATATGATGTTAGATTATGACAAAATAAAAAATGCAATTCTGTGTTGATACTAAGTGCTGAATAGACTTCAGCAGCTCTTCCCACTAAAACGCTTTGAAGATAGTGTAGGCCAGACTTGGCGGGGCCATCCTAGGTTTTCAGCGACTTTTTCGAAATAGGGAAAATATTTAGCGACTGTTTTCTCAAAAAGGTGGGAACGAGTCTGATATTTTTTGCTGCATCAAATCTAGCATTAAAAGGAAAATGTGAATTTTCAGAAATTTTACTTTTTTCTTGTTCACTTTTTAATTTTTCCAATTCTATTTCTTTTCTACTTTATTTTTCTCTATTATTGCTATTCTTTCTTGCATCTCTAGCTTTTTTTTTTTTTATTTCTAGTTCTAATTGTAAATCTTTATGGGCGTCTTTTCCGTTGAAGTCATATGTATCTAACAGTTCTTTGTCAATTTTCTTAGCTACAATACTTTTTATTTCATTGTTAAATTTGTAGGTAAATTAAAGCACGTAGCAATTTGTAGTAATTTGGACTTTTTTAAATATTCAAATGTTTTTCTCAAAACTTAGAACATCATCCACAGAAAGACATTGTGTGTATTACGATATCAAAGTAAAATAATGCAGATTTTTTTTTTTTTTTTTTTTTTTTTTGATGAGCCCCCAATTATGTTATGGCTGGCACAACACAAAAATAAGATGAAACCGATTCTTAGAAATTAAAGTTGAAAGAAAAGATTACATGTAATAACGAAAAGTGGGTTTTATTTTACATAAAATTAAAATGTTTTTTTATAAATAGTAGGGCTGAGGTTTAAACAATATTTGTTGGGAAGTGCTAACAGTTGATAAGTGTGTGAGAGCCCAGAAAGTAGTTGGCTTAACATGTAGCTATATGAGGGAGTGGGAGAGGAAATCCTCATACAGTTAAGATTAAGGCAATGAATGAGAATTTGTTGCTAGACAAAGAATAATATTATTTTCTTTTTAGAAAAAAAACTAGATATTTATTTGTATATACAATAAAAAAGTATAGCGAAGAAAACGGTGACTTACCTCGTCAAACCAAGTGACAGTGCGTCATGTGTATTCTATGATGGAAAATGTGGCAAAAAAGAAAATTATCAAATAAAAGGGCACATATTCCGCATGACATGCTGAAAATGGAATATTTGAATTAAAAAAACAAGTCCATCACAGGAAGCTATCGATGAATGGAAAAAAAATGTTTGGCCAATAAAAGCAGTTGGTGTTCTCGAATCGAAAAAGACAAAATTCGGGTATTTTGGCTACCGCGTTTGTTAGTTATTTTTCTGACTGGTTACACGCATTGTGATTTGTGAGATAGTACAGACAAATTGAGTTTTCAGCATTTCTTTCTGCCCCCGATATTCGAGTCTGTACTTACAGTGATTTTTCTTTGTTGTGGAAGTTATCTGTAACAAATACTTCCTTTGCTTTCAGAAGACTTACAAGCTATTTCAGCACAATGATGGATAAGATATTTGACGTCAAGTTAATACCCAAGTTTGATGGTTCAGTGACCAGACAAGCAATTACTGAATGGATTGAGAAGGCAGAACTTGTTTGTGACCTGTGTGGAATTAAAAAGGTTGAATGTGTTCTTCCTTTGAGGTTGACGGGTGGAGCATTTGCTGTTTACCAACAGTTAAACTCAGAGCAAAAATCAGATGTCAAGCAGATAAAACATGCCGAGCAGTTCGTGGAACGCTGACTGCACCCGGACGAATCTGTTTACATGTTTCTAGCCAACTTGAAGAAGCTAGCAGGTCTTTTTGGCGGGATATTCGAGCAAGGACTAGCATGTGCGTTCATGGCAGGGTTACCAGTGCACGTCAAGCAACTACTGCGCGCATCTTCCAGGATGGAAGACATGAATACAAACCAACTGTTGGACCGAGCTCAAGCCATAATGAAAGATCAAAATGCAACTGAGGAAATGGTTGCAGCTATCATTTCACCAGATGGAGCTGATAAACATGCAAATGTTAAACATCAGGAGGGTATGCGATGCGATCAATGCTCTGGGTGGAATCGCTTTTCCAGGAACTGCCTGGTTCGACGAGAAGATGCCCGCCAGCCATGCAGGTCACGCGCAATAATGCATTGCTTCCGGTGTCAAGAGGTAGGCCACATTGCTTCATCATGTCCGGGAAAAGAGAATGGGGACAAGACATCAGCGCCGGTCTCTTCCCTAAGCAAGTTATGAATGAGGTGCTACCTGTCTTGGGTATTTATGTGAACGGAATTAAGAGAGTGGCACTGGTGGACACCGGCTGTTCAGACACTCGTGAGTCAGTCTGTCAATCCTGGTGGGAGACGGAGGTGGACGTACTCACCGTAAACGGAAATACTCTCAAATGTTGCAGAGTTGGAAGTATCAAGCTTGACGTGGACAATGCAAACCCCCTTAAGATCGAAGTCTTGGTAGTAGATGGAGAGCTATTGGGTTTTGACTTGTTGCTTGGGTTTGACGCCATTGAAACGTTGGGCGGAATCCAAATAACAGTCTGGTGATGTATGGTTTCCCAAGTGTGAAATAGTCTGTTGTGCCGCTATTAAAATAGAAGAACCTGATTTCTGTGCCGAATTCAATCCAAACCGGAAGATATGGGTCGCATCATGGAAGTGGTCTGATGGTCAATTACAGGAGAGTTTGTGAAATCGGATGCCTGAGTACCCAATACGAAAGGAAGTCAAGGAGGAGTACGACCGTGAGCTGCAGACCTGGCTTGATAACGGTTGTTTGCAGCCTTATCCTGAAAAGGAAATCGGTCCTCCAAAAGGTTTAATTCTGTTGACGGCGGTGGTGCAGAAAAACAAAAATAAAGTACGGCCAGTATTAGACTATCAAGAGCTGAATAAGTGTCTCGACGCACACTCAGCCACTGCTGACATCTGCGCACAGAAACTGAGGGAGTGGCATAAAAAAGGACCGGAAGTAGCTATCCTTGACCTACGGCAGGCTTATTTGCAAGTACATATCCATAAGTCACTTTGGCCCTTTCAAACTGTAATCTTCAAGGGGCGAAGATATTGCTTGACCCGAATGGGTTTTGGGTTGAATGTTGCACCAGCCATAATGAAGGCCGTTGTAGACACTGCGTTGGCAAAAGACGAGTCAGTTCATCATATATTGATGATATTTGTGTTGACGAGAGCATGATTTCAGCAGCTCACATGAAAGTGCACTTGGCTGTGTTTGGTTTGACCTGCAAGGATCCAGAGCAGTTGCGGGATGGCACACATGTGCTGGGTTTGCATGTTGTGGAAGATAACAACATGCTTAAGTGGACACGTGAAAATAGCATTCCATCAGTTCCTGAGGTCCTGACATGAGTAACGTCTTCTCATGGTGTGGAAAACTGGTGGGTCATGTTCCTGTGTGTGGGTGGCTTCGTGTTGCTGCATCATTTGTAAAACGCGGGACAGTATCGATCACGTCTGGTTGGGACGACGAAGTGACAGATGCTCCCCTTAAGAACATGGTTGGGGACATATAGGAAAGAATACGCCAGAATGACCCTGCACATGGTAAGTGGTGCACAAGCGGAGATATGGGTTGATGCAAGTTTTCTCGCCACAGGGGTTTCGTTGGAGGTTGACGGAAGCGTTGTAGAAGACACATGTTGGCTGTGACCTGTGAAGGACGCCCAACATATCAATTTATCAGAATTGGATGCTATTCTGAAGGGCGTCAATTTAGCATTACAGTGGGGCGCAACGGAGCTACACCTCTTCACAGACTCTGTGTGTGTGTGCACCGATGAGTATCAAACATGCTCACTGGTAAAGCCAGAATACAAACTAAGGCGGCAAGTGAGATGCTGATCTGGAGGCGTTTGAGTACTCTTGAAAAGCTGATTCAAGAGTATAACTTATTGATCATGATAAGCTTAGTAACATCGAGTGAGAATTGAGCGGATAAGCTCACCAGAGTACCACAACGATGATATGATAGGATAAAGAAGGAAATTGAACCAACACACCTGATATGCACTTCCATGATGAATGAAACCTCTCCTGATCAGATATGTGCCATACATTTCCAGAGTGGACATCCTGGCGTCAGGCGGACGCTATATTTTGTGAGATGTGTGTACCCTACGACAGCCGTCAAGGCAGTGGTCAGAAAATGTAAAGAATGCCAGTCAATTGACCCAGCCTCAAGTCGTTGACCTTGTGACAACCTAAGTGTGACTGAAATCTGTACTTGCTTAGGAATGGACATTACACATTACAGTGGGCAACACTACCTTACGTTAATTGATTGTGGCCCTAGTAGATTTGCGATATGTGACGCCTGCTTCATTCAGCAGTTAGAAAGTGTTTTTTTTTTTTTAACGAGGCCCACCATCAGAAATCCTGACCGACAATGACACTGCATTTCACAGTAAATCCTTTAAAGATTTCTTTGATGACTGGGGAGTCCAACTTCGTTTCCGCTGCGCCTATGTTCCTGCAAGAAATGGTATAGTGGAAAGATCTCATCGGAGCATAAAGCGAATTGCAGCAAGAAAGCGGTGTTCGATAATGGAGGCAGTATACTGGCATAACATCACACCGAAGGATGATATATCGTCGACTAATGTGCCTGCTAATATGATTCACTGTTACCAACTGAAAGTGAAGGGAATTACTACATTACCACCTGATCGTTGTAAGTATCACGATATATACAAAGTTGGGAACAGAGTATGGGTGAAAGCTCCCCATGGCCGGCGTACCTCCAGGTATCAAGTGGGTTGCATGACGGACATTGTAAGTCCACAAACAATACTAGTTAACGGGATGCCATGGCATGTAAAATATCTTTACCTTTTCATTGATTCTGATACATCGCCGAGCGAATCCGATGATGATTCGTCGTCTGACAGTGAGCAGATAATTGAGATCTGCGAATCCGATGCTTCCACAGACGCAGAGATTCCAGAAACTTAAGATATGTCTGATGACTCCTCAGGAGACGACTCTCCGACACGTGTAATGGAAATAGTGCCATTATGACAAAGCACCAGGATAAAGAGACCTGCTCCAGGTTGTTCGATTTGTGATAGTGAGATCGGGGGGGAGTATAGCAAAGAAAACGGCGACTTACCTTGTCAAACCAAGCGACAGCACATCACGTGTATTCTATGGCAGAAAACGTGGCAAAAAAGAAAATTACTTACCAAACAAAAGGGCACATATTTGAATTAAAAAGCAAGTCCGTTGCAGGAGTCTCTATAAAAGTATTTTGATATGCAAATTACTGAACATCCTCTCCTAGCTGTCAACGAATGGAAAAAAAAATGTTCGTCCGATAAAAGCAGTTGGTGTTCTCGAATCGAAAAAGACAAAATTCGGGCATTTTGGCTACTGTGTTTGTTAGAGAGTGAGTTATTTTTCTGACTGGTTACAAGCATTGCGATTTGTGAGATAGTACCGGCAAATTGAGTTTTCATCATTTCTTTCTGCCCCTGATATTCGAGTCTGTACTTACAGTGATTTTTCTTTGTGCTGTGGAATCAGCAACAAATACTTCCTTTGCTTTCAGAATGCTTACAAGGAGTTTGGTCAATAATATCAAGGAATAAAAGGTGGAGTATTTACCAATAGCTTTTTCTTTTTGATGACTGTCGGAACTTAGATTCTTTTGGTCAAAGCTTTGTTCATGAATCAAACGGACCGGAGTTGACCTCAGTAGTCGTAGCTGTGGGTTCTGGAGGCAAACGATATTTATTGTACATGGAATGTACAAATTAGGCACAAGACCAAAAAATGGGGAATGGGGAAAAGGATGGTCTTCTTCTGTCTTAAAATTAAACTTAGCTAGCCACAACCACTGACCCAAACATTCCAACAATGTTCCTTTCACCAAAACAATGCAATCTTACTTGGCATTCATACCACATCCACCATAAATACCTCAGAGGCTCTATGCAATCCTAACTAGTCCCCATATGTACGATTCATTTTCTGTGGAAGGAGGGGGAATAAAAAACACTTTAAAATCTAAAAAACCCCAATGAGTATTTACATATGTTTACAAAACTACATAAAGCCTGCCCACTGAATCCGCAAAACAAGAGCACACGCCGCATCCAGAGACTTGCTCACCAGCCAGGAAACATCCCTCAAACATCCATCAAAACATGCTGAATGGAGGACAAACCCCTTAGACAGAATGTCCTCATGGTCACAAGATAAAAAATGGATCTCCTGTACACAACAAACATCCACTCTGAGGCACTGAACTAAAACTGGGACCTTCCCTGCACAAAATTGTTTTAAATGTTTTAGGTCCTTGCTCTCGACTATAGCAATTGGTGGGACATTTTGTATGAGATGATAGCCTCGTCTGCTTGGCTTCAGTACCGGTTCTTATAACTGTAAGAACCCTTTGGGCATTCGGAAAGTTTTGAGGCATACTGCATGATTGATAGCAGGTATTTTAGGTCTTTAATATGGTTGCTGTAATCCGTGGCTCATTCGGCTTGTGCAGGGGAAATACGACACACATCTTCCCCCAAGTTGTAAATATGCCTCTGTGTCTTTTTTCTTTTAGTTCCTAAGTTGGACTCCTTTCTTTTGGAAGGAGGAGGGGCATTTCTGTATTTTTAATGGGGGAAGGGCTGGGAGTATGTTGAGGGGTGTAGGAGGATCTTTGTAAGGACTGGGATCTCTACTGAGGGGAAGTGGTTTAGAAGGTGTTGCCAGAGGAGGAGGTTGTTTCTTGGGAGCAGGTGTGGACAGGGCAGAGGACATTGAAGGAGTAGGATTTTGGGGAAGGGACTGTTTTTGATGGTCTTTTTCTTCAACTCCTTGATCTTTTCCATTTTTTCATGTCCTGGGTCATATTTCTTTTGTTGTTCTTGGAATGACTGTTGTGAGGCCAGGGCATCGCCCTTAACATTGCCAGAGGGAGTGGGGCTGTTAGTGCCTTTCATCCTTGGGACTCCATGAGACTGAGGACCCGCTGTCTGGCACTTCCCTCTGGCCTTACCAGCAACAGGCCATTCCCCCTCCCCCTTCTCCACAACTGCACTAGCAGTGGGCGAAGGTTCTTTGGGGAATGAGGCCTTAGAAGTTGAGCCAACCGGAGGTTTGACTGTACCAGTCCCGGAAGCTGGCATGCCCATTACAGGCAAGGCGGAAGGTAAAGACGTGGTCAGAGGGAGATTTTGGTCAACTGGAGCTTGACTTCCAGAGGCCTTCTTCTCTGGGTAGGAAGAGGAGAGGTGACCAATCTCTCCACACTTTCAACATACCGATTTGCGGCCAGTAACAATGACCAGTAGCTTCAAGCTCCCTACTTTCAGACAGTTGGTGATGGAGAGGAAGGCTTTTTGATCTAACAATCAATCTGGACTGAGCTTGCTCTATGGCCCGACGCCTGATTGATCTCGTCTACCTAAGATCAAAGTCACAACGTGGGTAGGTTAGACTTGCGATCAAAGCAGTTACTCCAGTAACCAGACATTGCAGTGAGCTGGGAACAATAGAACTGGCATTGAACCTGGCGAAGCTATTAGCATCAAATGCCAGAATTCGACCCTGGTGCCACATATTGGTGCCTTGACCACTGGATTCAACCCTGGACAACTGAGTGTCACATTTTGATATCCTGACCAGGGGATTTCACCAAGTAGCGACAACCACCGAACGACCAGGACACAGGCTGGTGGCAGCGACAAAGAGTCAACCCCAAAACGCCGGTAGAAGAAACCTTACAGCTTCGCGCTGTGACTGGGAGTTGACCACGGGCCGACAGTTTAGTTTAAGAATAAAGAAGGTTCACAAACAAAACGGCAGATAAATGAATAAGCTTAATAAACAAAGTTAGCCTAGAGGCGATACAAAAAGTAAAAAGAATACACAAAACAGTAGCATGTACAAAAGATTATGCAAAAGACAGATGAGAAAAAAAAATAAATTAAAAATAAATGATAAAGACAAAAGGTGAAACAAGTAACAGTCAGAAAATAACTTTTAAAATGGAAAGAAAAAGGTTACATGAGCAAAGAAAAAATAAAAATAGTAATACTAGCAAAAAGAACGTTTAACAATAATAAGTGGATAAAAGCATTGGTTGGATCCAGTGACTTGACATAAAAAGTTGGGAGTTCAATACTTGGCTACTGCAGTGGTGAACAAAAACTTAGAGAGTTGAGTTAAAGGAAGATGAGATGTCTGGAAGAGGCATAGCATGTAAAATTAGAAATAGTGGATGAAATAAAGGGTTGAGTTAAGAATTCCAATCACCTGAAGAAGGCTGAAATGTACAATGTCATGTATATGGCAATTAAGATGAAGACAACAGTCTGAACAATGTTAATAATTACAATATCTCATCTCAGAAATAGACAGATATAGCTAAATGACAAAGCAATAGAATGTTGCAGTTTTGAGTTAGAATTTTAATCAGATTACTTTTAAGAACAAATTGTCAGCAATTCATTCTAGAAGAGGAATTTTGAAAGTGATCTAAAAAAAACCTTGGAAATTTGATATGACCCTATCCATATCTGTTTTCTTGCTCAGACAGGAGATGGTCAGATTCTAAGTCAAATGTTTTTGATATACCAGTTTTACATCTTCCACCGTGTTCATGACACCTGCAAGTGATAACTTACCTTTGACAAGCTTAGCTGAAACTGTCATTAAATGAGTGCAATTCTCTTTAATGAAATGCAGATTAAGGTGCACACTATGGTAGGATATAGGGACCATCAACTACTAAGTCCAGAATTATACCTACTACCAGGTCATGGCTCTTTTACTTGCTTAAAGAATTCTTCATAAAATTGCACAGTAATTAGTGATATTTGGCTGCATTGAATCATGAATTCTATCTGGTTGCCACCATCATGGAGGACAACTTCATTAGTTGCTTCAGTCAGGAACCTTCAAACTGTTTTAAGTATCAATGTTGAATAAGCTTTTTGAAATGGTTGATTTGATGAAAGCAGTAAGCTGGGCAAGATTATTAAATTTTGGCCAATGTAAGTATACTTCACTTATTTCATGGCAAGATTTGAAACGTGTGCTCAGTACAGCACATGGCAACCGTTAGTAAACTGATTTGATAACACTTCCCTATGAGCCTTTTAAAATTGGATGCTGAATCTGATACAAATGCAATGATATCTTCAGATGCAATGACATTAGTCATGGCCTGGATGAATGCTTGATTTACAGTTTGATGGTTGCATTCTATCATAGCTACAACATTAATAGGAAATGATGTTTCATGATTGCTTGCAATCACATTAAAAATGTTATGGTCATGGCAGTTGGTTATTTTGTCTGCTATGATACTGACAGATTTATTGGCAAGATTGGCTTTCATGGCAACAAAGTGGCAAGCAAACAATTTGGGCAGATGAAATTGCTAACACATTTAACACTTGAGATAACACTACTTGCAATGCTTTAATAACTGGCTTGATTTTGTGTAGGAGGATGTCAGACTAGATGCACTTCTACGTGCCGTGGACCTTAGCATTTCTCTCTTTGCCAAGTCTCATATCCCCATTCCACCATCCATTCACACAAGTTCATCAAAAAGGTGGCCTGCTTCTTTTCCCTATCTCACTTGCCCGTGATATACCCCATGAGAGTTAAATTTTCCAAGCTCACTATAGCGAAGAAAACAACAAATTACCTCGTTACACCAAACGACAGCATGTTGCATGTATCCTACGATGGAAAATGTGGTGAAAAAGAAAGTTACTTGCTGAAAAAATAAAAGGGCACGTATTCTGCATGATATGCTGAAGATGGAATATTTAAATTAGAAACAAATCAGTCGCAGGAGTCGCCATAAAAGTATTTTGATATACTAATATTGTGTGCCCTCTCCCAGTTGTCAATGAATGGAAAAAATGCTCAGCTGATAAAAGCAGTTGGTGTTCTTGAATCGGGAAGAAAAAAAAAGACAAAATTTGTGTATTTAGTGACCATGGTGGTTGTCAGTGAGCGAGTTATTTTTCTGACTGGTTACATGTATTGTAATTTGTGATATAGTACCTGCAAATCAAGATTTCAACATTTCTTTCTGTAACTGATCTTCAAGTCTGAACTTAGTGATTTGTTCTCTTCATTGTGGAAGTAATTTGCGACAAAAAATTTTCCTTTGCAATCCAAGAACTCTTACACTCACCTAAGTTGTCATTGTCATTTGTTTTAGCGTCATTGAATTTTGGATTTGTTTTTTTTTTTGTTTTTTAATGTTTGATTTTAGCTGATCTATGAAGAGAGAATTATCTTCTGTATAAAAATCATTAGAAAATTGTTTTAACCTGGCTTTAGCACAAATTTTAAATTCTGAGGCCATCTGCCTTTTTTTTGTTGAGGGGGGAGTAGATCCAGCTTTTGAGACAGATTGTAAGAAGATTCCTTATATTAGCTACTTTTGTCCATCTTGACAATGTGCCACTTAATTTCATGTGAGAAACAAAAATGGTTTAGATGTTACAAATAAATAAAATCTTTTAAAAAAAAATTTATGAAAACATACATTAAATATACTTTTGGGATTAATAAGATCTTTTTTAAATTTAAAATGTTCTTAAAATTACTTAGATGTGATTATAAATACATATGTGGTGGGTCTAACATCACTGTAGCTTCATAGCTGGAGTCAACAACTGTAGTTTATTGCTTAAGTGGACATTATAGGATAGACATGTGTAACAGGTGTTGATCTAGAAAATGAAAATTCAAATTTAGCAAATAATAAAACAAGGCTATATGTTTAGAATGTTATGAAGTTTGTAAAAGTCAAATGTCAGTAGAGGAAATGAATGAAAAATAATGAAAGTACTTGTGAATGAATAAGTTCTTTTATAAAGTGTTTGGTGAAAGGATTTTTTTTTTTTTAAATATATGTATGTCTCTTCTAATTTCTAACCCAACACCCATTACCTGATTTGTCTATTCTCTTGTGTCCAATTTAGCAATAAACTAAAAAGCTACCCATTGTCTTTTGAAAATTACAAAAATATTTAAAAATAGATCTGCTTAGCCAAATTTTCTCTTGGAAAATTGGCCATCTTTATTTTAAAAACATAAATAATGCAAACATTTTCATTCTTAATTTATTTATATTTTTTTTTTTTTTAGCTCAAGCTAAGAGTCTAAGAACATTTCGATGTTAAGAAAATGCTAATTTTCAGCTTGTACCTGATGTTTCACAACTAAATTTTGAAATATTTTCTATAGCAATTAACTACATATGTACATTTCAAGTGGCTAAAAAAAATGTTTTCTCCTTGAGATGTTAAGAGATAAAACACATCTGTGAACAATTAAATCTTTTGTTTAGTCTATTTTTTTTGTCTCGTGTTCATATCCTGAATATGCTAAAATAATTTGTCTTGATTTTTTTTTTTAATTTTTAATTTTTACTAAGGCCCACTCAGGCTGTTTTTTATTTTTTTATTTATTTATTTATTTTTTGTTTTTGTTTCTGGCTTGCTTATTTCATGGCAAAAACTGTCTTGCAGCTATGAAGTACTTAGCTACTAAATACTTGTAAAAACATGAAACTCTTTGGTGCCACACTGGTTGATGTTGGGGAAATAATTTGGAACACTAATTATTGAAAACTAGTGTGCAGGCTTATCATCACTTCCATGAGTGAGTATGGTTGAAGGGTTGCTGTACAGTTGAGAATCTGACCAGCTCCCTCCATATATAAGTTGCATGCCAATGTGAATCTCTGTGAATGATCTTCCAGTTCACACTAACATTGTTGTCCCATTTTTTCTTCTGTCTACCTCTTTTTATTTTGCCTAAGGTTGTACTTTGTAGGATGGCAGTGGAAAGATGGCAGAATATCAATTCAAAAAATTATATTCTCCTAGATTTAATTTACTGACTAATTTGGTTAACAGCAGCACCACCTGTTTCATTAAAGGTGAAGCTCCATGACATGTAACAAAAAGATACATCTTAAAACAAAAAAAGGTGTCCAGTTCATTTTGGGTTGCTGGTTAGATATTGTACATGAGAAAGTAGCAAGAAAATGTAAAAGTTAATGAAAAGTTCACTAAATTTTAATTTGCATAAAATATTCATGAATTATGGAATAAAGAATTCTGTTTAAAAATACATGCCTATATATGTCATGTCAGTGTATATACATTTTAGATTTTTGTGTTATGTTACAAAATTATTTTGACTTTTGGAAGTCATGCTATACAAATGTTACTAAATCTTTTTTATTATCATTTTTTTTTTTTTCTTTCTTAAATGTTTTTAGCCAATAAAAGCAGCTCCTCCTGGTAAAAAGTATGTGCGATGTCCATGTCACTGTCTGCTTATTTGCAAGGGTGCTTCGCAAAGGATTGCTTGCCCACGGCCTGACTGGTATGTATTTTCCTTCCCATATTAAAGATACTCTTTAGGATTTTATAGTAAGTTAACTCTTTTTTTTCTCTTATTTTGTTTATTTTTTGAAAATAACTTTCACTTTGAATAACAAGTAGTCAAAAGCATGCAGTTTCTTGCTTACACACCATGACACAAATATAAGTGAATGTACAGACAAAAATATTAGATACATTGTACTGCCTTACGCTTTCAAATAAACTATAAAATTTTATTCTGTGGGTCAATGATATGATTGATACAAAATTATATTAACTGGTTTGGGAAAATTTTCAGAATATGCTTATGTGATGAACATATGAATTTCAACTTGTAATGTGCTTTTATTAGATTTTTTTATAACTTATTTGGTGTGAGATTGTATTTTGACTTGAAAGTTGTTCATTTTTTTATTTTATATATATTTGTGTGTATTTCTAAAGAATTAATGGATTTATTTTTAATCAGACATTTTTATTACTTCAAATGTTATAGTGGATACTCATATTTAAAATAGACAATCCATTTTTATTTTTACTTTAAATATATGTCTATTGGTCTGTGTATTTAAGAGATCTTAAAGAAAAGGAGCTTTCTGCCAGGGAGTGAACCTGTGTCCCTCTTTGGATCAAACAGTGGTTTCTCCTACAGTGTGCTTTATTGTTTGTTTATGACAAGCATCACAGTTCAGCAAGGCTCTATTTTCCTTTCTAAGAAAAGTACATTTGCTCACTAAGATATTTTTGCTCAGTTTCATATCTGAAATGTAAACAAAGCAATTTCTAAAGAATTAATGTAATTTATTTTTAATCCAACATTTTTATTACTGCAAATATTATAGTAGATACTCATTAGTGAAATAGATGCCCCATTTTCATTTTTAATTAAACTGTATATTACATTTATAGATCCCTGGCAGAGAGCACATTTTCTTTATTAAAAATTCTCAAATATATAATACATATGATAGATTTATACACAGTTTAAACTGAAAATGAAGCTTCTATTTCAAATACAAGTATCCACTATAATAATGTTTAAAGTAATATATATATATATATATATATATATATATATATATATATATATATATATATATAGATATATGTTTAATTTTTTATATAAAAAATTGCCATGTCTGATAGGATCTAACCTGAAAAAAGTAAATATTGTAAAGTTATTGAGTGATAGGAATATTATGTTGGAAAGTGTGAAAAAGTTGAGCAGTGATTAGAGAACGATGAAAAAAGAAATTAAAAACATTTACATGGTAAAGACAAGAAGAAACTGGCTCTAAATTTCTCAAAGTAAAAATAGAAATTGAGTAAAATAGAAAAGGCAACAAATAAGAATATATTTTTAAAGACTGAAGTTAAAAATCTAAACATGTAAAGATACAAAATATTAAGAACATTGGCTAAAAACATAAAAACAATCAAAATATCACCTTTTTAAGTAAACATCTCAAAGAGAAATATGTAAGTTGAAGAAATATATGAACATTGATTTCTTAAGTTATTTTTAATGATGAATGTAGCTACATTGATAGACCTGATGGGGGTTTGAGATTGTATCAACTGACACAAGAGGTGCAGTAATGTTTCAGGTTAATATTATGGCAGTAAAATTATAGGCCCCCTTCAGAGTTGATGTATCAAGATAAATGTAAGTGGTTATACTCAAGCTTTAAGTTAAAGATATATTCATGTAAGATAATGTTCCTTCACATTCTGCAAAGCTGACTATTGACCACCTTGGTAAGACACAGGCTGTCCTGATATTAATCCAATGTGCAAGCAATCCAAGCCAAAGTTGAAAGCAAAAGCTTGGATCCTACAAGTTCTGGAAAGTCACAAGCACAATTCTCAATAGGAACAAATTATCAAGCCCTGAGGTTATCACATCCTCAGTAGATAAGGTTATGCTCTTCACATTTTGGATGACAAGGCCCTACCTGATATTCCCCTCCTCATAGAACACAAACATTTTTATCTCTATCTTGGCTCAGAATTTCCAGACTTCTCAAGTGCCTTGACTCTACAAAGTTCTACTAGTAAGGATAAAACCTGATTTTTCTTAAGAACCTTAGCCCAGAGCTATTTTCATTGTTGGCAAAGCTGTTTAATTGCTGCCTGGAGAAGTGTTTTCCAAGCCTATGGAAGATGTCAACTGTGTTGTACTCTGTTTACAAGAATGTGGGTGAATGCTCCTCTGTTTCCTTAACTTCAACACTTTTGCTGATGACATATCATCAACAACGGTCTACTTAACAGATACAACCTCTTGAATGACAAACAGTACAGTTTTCACTCATCTAGGTCTACTGCTGATGTCTTAATTATAATCACACATAAGATCAGTGAAATGCTTGATAATAAACATATCTCAAGAGTGATCATCTAAGATATCTCAAAGGCCTTTAACAAGCTGTGGTATAGAGGGTTTCTACACACTCTCTAGCGATGGAAACTGTAGAAGACTCTTCTCAATTATCAAGTCCTTCTTATGAAGGTCATTAATGGCTAGTTCTCTGAAACATGAGATCAATGCTGGTATCCCAATAGGCTCTCTCCTCTATCCCATCCTCTTTCTGCTTTATATTAACAATCTGCCTGAGAACATTCTTTAGTGAATATATATGTAGATGATGCTATGGTTTATTGGTGCGCTTATAAAAATCTAGACCACCCTGTTGGCAGGGTTTCAGAATATGCCAACTCCACCTCTGAAGAGAGTAAAAGATCCCCAAGGCGGCCACCTGTTTGCCATGGGTGGCAACTCGTGATGCTTGAGCACAGGATCTTGAGGGTGGTTGAGGGTTTTGGGAATTGGGCTATACATATACTTCTAAACTTTAACACACCACTTTGGCCCTTACTTGAGCTAGACAGGCAGTTGGAGAGACCCAATCCAATCAGTCGGCTGGTCAAGTCAAGCCCTAAGTCAAACAAGACAAACAAAATTCATTCACAATTACCATACCAAACATTAAACTAACTTAGTAAGCTGTATATATAGGGTCAATCAGACTGGGAACAAAGAAATCTGACATGGCTGTTTCAACTTCTGAGGAAAGCCCATACTTGGGTGGATGATCTCGAATATAACAGGTGCTTGGAACCCACTCCATGTTTGAGTATACCAGTCATGTAGCCCTGGAGGAATGAAGCAAATGGGATTTCATCATCTCCCCTACATAGAACTCTGAGGTGGGTGAGGAACATGGCTGATGAATAATAATAAACAAATTATGAGCACAAAAAAAACCATGAGACTACAAATTGATACACAGAAAATCAATCAAAGGAAAAATCTTTTGAAATTTATAGTAATAAAACCAACATAAGACAAACTAATAATGAAGTTGTCACCTTTTGTAATTGAAATAAATCTTAGCATCTCTGACAACTCCAAAATCAATTAAAAAAAAAAAAAAAAAAAAAAAAAAACTAGAAATAATACGCTACTGATAGAAGTAAAAGAAAAACATGACACTGAAACTCTATTAAGGATGACCAAATTCCATGATATAAAAATAAAGGTCTACCTACACAAATTTTTAAATTCTTCCAAAGGTGTAGTGCGAAGCACTGAACTCTCACTGTGTACACTGGAGGAAATTAAAAACAATAATTCTATCAAAAAAACACATCATAGATATAAAAAGTGTATCTACTAAAAAAAATGATAGAATTATAGACACCAATATGTATATCATTACTTTTAATGCACCACAACCGCCACATGAAATAAAAATTGGATATACAGTTTCAAAAGTAGAAACATATATTCCAAACCCATTGCAATGTTTCAATTGCCAAAGATATGGACATGGTAAGAATCAATGTACAAGGAATCCGATATGTGGAAAATGTGAGGAGAATGATCCTAATCACACAGTGATCACATACCCAAATGATACAAAATGCCTTAATTGTAAACAGTCATAGGGCAACTTCCAGGGACTGCAAAAACTATAAAAAAGGAAAAGACATTTTAAAAATTAAACATACCAAAAAAATATCTTTCTCAGAAGTGAGGAAAAACATTGAAACAACCTTCAATGCACCATATGCAAAAATTACCCAAGCAACATCAAGCTATACCCATGTAAATTTAATATCAAACAAATTATATGAAAAACAAGAACTAACATTCTTAATTAAAAAAAACATTAAAACCAATTGTAAACAACTGCAACTACTAAACCAAAACTAACCATAAACAATGTAAATCTAACACAAAATTCGCTAAGAACAACTTTTCAACTACAAAAAACTGAAAACTTCTCAAATGGAAAATTACCCAAACAGAAAATGGACAAAACAAAAATCAATCAAACCTCAAAACAAAATCAAAATCAAAGAAGAAACAGAATTAAAAGCAAATAAATAGGACAACCCACATAAAGATAATCAGAAAAAAAAACCGAAATGAAAAGAAACTAAATGATAAAGATCATACAAATAGTCAGCAAAGAACAAGATCACAAACAAGGAAAGCAAACAGTATAGAAAGTATAGAATATATGGAAATTGATAACCAAAAACCATGGTCATCTTTAAGGAAGAATCCCAGGGCAACATACAGCAAATTCCTACAAGAAAGAAAACACAACCAAAAGAATCCTCTAAAGAAAAGGTCCTGATAGAAACTAAAGATAAATTCATATTGCTTGAAGGAATGGAAGTGGAAGACAACTAAAACACCACAAGAAAGAAACCAAAGAAAAGAGATAACACACAAAATACATAACAAAGAGCAAAATAATCCAATAGAATATCCATGGAATAAAGCCAAACTTTAATGAGCTTTTACTATTGCTGACTAAGCTAAACCCTGATAATGTATGCTTACCAGAAACCTTCCTTAAGGATAATAAACTAAAATTAAAAAAATTTATGAAACCTATAACCACATACACAATACTGGATTCAGGACCTCTGGTGGGGTATTGATTCTGGTCAAAAATAATATACCTCAGATCAAAATTCAGCTTGACACCAAGCTACAAGCAATTGCTTTTAAAGCAGAAAAATCAACATCTGTTCCCCCTATATTCCACCAAATGATCCTGTCAATAAAAACAAGCTAAACAAACTTATTGTACAGCTATGTAATCTCTTCATATTACTGGGGGATTTAAACAACCATAATACCATATAGGGAAGCAAACAAACAGATTGGAAAGGTAGAATGCTTGAAGAAACAATCTGTTTATTTAATACCGGATTTGCAACATACTTAAACCTAACCTCTGGCAATCTTTCTGCTATAGACCTGACCTAATCTATATGGACTATGATAGGAGGGTGTATCCGGACACTTATGTTGGAAAACTCTGAACCAAATGAGGAAGGCCCCACATATTGAAAGCTCAAAAGAGTGGATTGGGAAAAATACAAAAGTGAATGTAAAAAAAAATGACTAATCAAGGACACAAATGATGATATGGATTACTTTACACAAACACTTGACACCATAGCAGCAGAATGCATCGCAAAAGGATAAACAAAGCATAGGCAAAACAAGCCATGATTTGATAAAGATTGCCAGGAGGCAATCTCACTTTGGTGAGCAGCTTTGCAAAAATTCAGTGGTGTACCACAGCCTAAATGAACAAACATCTCAGAGCAAATGTTTATTAGGACAATTAAAGAAGCAAAGATTGTTTGAAAAAAAAAAAACGTGAACAAGTTTAACTCTTTTAACTCTTACTCAAAATAGGATCACAGATGAAAATTTCAAACAGGTACTACATGTTATCTGATTGCATCTTTTTAATCTACATGATTAAAGAAAATTAGCAGTTTTTATTTCATCAAAATATCTCAAACTCTAATTTTGGCAGATTTATTTTTATTTTTACACATGTGCTCGACTTAGTCATTTTTTTGTTTATTATGAATTAGGACAAAATACCATATTTGGACTCCTATATTTTAAAAAGCAATTACGAACAACAGTTAAAATTATACTAGCTTGTTAGGTACATAACAAAGAAATTAATAATAAAATTACAGATAGTATCACTGCATATTTCTTAAATAAATTCAGTCTGAATATGCAAATTTTATAAATCAAACCCTTTGCAATGACATACAAACAACTCATAACCTGAGGTTTGACATTTCATAAAACTGGAAATAAGACCCACATTCATCCCAAATTTCAAATATCACATGACTATACCAGTAACATGCCTAATTTTTTGGGGAGTGATAGAATGGATATATTCTGGATTATTCCACTTCAAAATTGAAAAAAATTGCTTTTTAACCCTTTGTCACAAGATATTTGAAAGGCTGATTTTAGACTGAAGAGGAGACTTGCTTGAATTGTGTCCTAAAATGAATACTTCTTACACTAGAGACACCAAATTTCATATCTAGCCATTTCTGGGGGTGCTCTTTCCATTTATCATGGTTAAAATGACCTAAAATCAACAGATTAGAATGTATATGGAGCAGATGCTGAACAAGTACAGTCCTGACTCAACATGTACAATCTCTGGGCTGTAGAGAGAGAGAAGCTTAACGCACGCCAAGCAATACCCACTAATGAACATAAGAAAACAACAGAAAACTCACCATATCATGAAGTAGTATTCAACCACTAAATTTTTAACTGAAATCATTAAAATAAAAATATTTTATCTGTCACAATTTCATCAAAAGGTTGAAGTTCTGACACATGTTAGTTCCGATCACTATGTAAGCGGTATGAAATCACCAAATTATCTCAATTTTTAAACTGTAATGTTCCTCTCACATTATGCACATAAAAATAAACACAAACATAAATTAATCAAATAAAGTTTATTTGGAAATTTTCAGTAATGGTGGGCTGGGTGTTGGGATACCTCTTCACTGAGTAGTCAAAAGTAAGTCTTGGCATACTCTTCATACAATCCCTCCAAATAATTCTTCTAGTCTGACTAGTATATCTTTGCTGGCGTATCCAGTTTATATAGTTCAAGTATGATCCCATTTGTTACTTCCGCACATAAAAGCTTACGACCCAGTGTTGGATCCGACAAAACACTGAGAGTCAATCCAACACTCTCTTATCTTTCACCTATGAATCCCAAATTTGTTTCCTCATGGTACAATGCAGGACGATCCACTTTTGGACAACTCTGAACTTCTGCTACAACTTTCTCAATAAGATGTATCGATCTGTTCTTTGGAAAGATTGGGAACAATTTATGTAGTCAAGAATCCCAGGTTTCCTGAAACTTCTCTTTCAATGAATATATTTGAAGCAGCACCTTCTTGGAACATTCCACTTTAGGCAAAAACATCTTCCTTCCACGTCTTTTTGTCATAAAACAACGTTTATCTGATTCTGTACATCGTCATCTTCAAAAAGAAAAAAAATGAATTTATAATCCTATCACCATTTTGTCAAAGTACTATTTAGTAGTCATCTACAAATTATTGTCTACGTTTTCTTACTGAATTTGAGTTTATTTGCAGTTCATAAAAAAATTGCACTAAATACAATCGGGGATGAATATAAATTTAGTCATCCATACACTTGAGTAACAAATAAGGAATCACTAAAATATTTTCTCAACAAACCTATTTCCACAGTGGTCCTTAAAACTGATACATTAAAAAAAAATATTTAATAATAAAATAAACAATCATAATCCATATGAAATAAATATTACTAAGAAATAATAATAAATTAGGAAAATGAATATTAAATCATAAATTTGTATCTAGATAGCAATAAATCATAACTAAAATCCATTCATTAGATAATTTAAAAAGTAACAAAATTGTTTGAAGGGGTAACTTTAAACAAAATATTACTTGGTAACTGAAATGCTGATAATTGTTGTGAGAATACTGCAAAAATATAAAAGACATTCTAGAATTTTTTGTTGAATGTTTTTTCTCATTCTTTGAATATGAACATTTTTCGATCAATAAGTCCTACGTTTTTTTTTTTTTTTTTTTGTGATTTGAATCTGAGCGTAAAGTAAACAAATCGATTTTTGTTTCATATTTTTTATGACGAAAACGGTTTTTAAATCCCATTTACATTTTACATATCATAGAAAATTAATATTTAAAACAAATTCTTACCAATTTCCTTGAAAATTTCATCCATAGAAAACATGCTGGTCGATTCTTGGGTGTCTGTGTTGACACTGTGTATTGACTGTCGTGTGGTGTTGAAATGATTGCCGAGCGAGTCGCACATGGTTACACCTAATCGCAAACGCTCACACCTAATCGCACACACTCAAGATGGAGCTATCATTTCATATTTGATTTTGATTTAGTTTCATAGATTATTAAATGAGCATTTTAATGATATATTTTATGTGTTTTTATTTGTACAAGAAGCATTTGAATTTTACAATCAAACTTTTCATTTGAATTGTTTGCAAACTTCTTATTAAAATTAAAAAATATAAAATATATGAAAATGAAGCTTAGAATGTTAACTTTCAAACTAATGTCATTACCAAAATTGTAATAAACCCTGCAGAGTGCGCATGTTACAAAAATTTGGGGAAGTCTAAACTGCCGTCAGTGAAAAAAAATGGCCAAAATTATGCGAAATCACCAAAATGTCTTTATTTTCAAACTGTAATGTTTGTTGCACACTGTTGTACATATAAAAATAAGTAAGATAGAAACAAAATTCATGAAATCAGCTTTTATTTGGTATGCAATATTTTTTTATGGAGATATTGAATGAAATAACACAGCAAGTTGAATATATGGCTTTTTTTAGTGTTTAGTTAAGAATTTCATCAGCTGTAAGCTGAGTGCTGGGATACCTACTCAAAAACAAAAAAAATTGGGGAAATGGTAAGAAAAATATCAGGAAAAAACCAAAGCATCTAGTGATAGGCAACAATGAAATAACTAGCAAGGTAGAAATAACCACTCTACTAGTCGAAACATACTCAGAAAACTCTAAGGTGAATGGAAACCAGAAATTCCAAAATAGCAAACAGTTGGAGGAAAAGCTTAGTCAACTTCTCATCAAATAACCTTAACATTACAACAAACCTCTTACTATGACAGAATTTAGGAGTTCGTTGAAATGTCCCATAACACAGCAGGGGGCTCTGGTGGGATACGCTACAAATTCATCAAGCACCTCGCACAAGAATCCCTACAATACCTATTCAATAAAATTTTGATAAACGAAGAATTTATAAAAACCTGGAAGCAAACAACAATTATTCTGATTCCAAATCCAGGAAAAATCTTGCAGACCCACAAAACTATAAACCGATTATTGCTAACAGGTTGCCTTTGTAAAATGATGGAACAAATGATTAATAGGAGACTGGCTTGGTTCCTGGAAAAAAATAAAATTCCAATGTAGCTTCAGAAAAAAATGAGTACAGTAGATCATTTGATAAGATTGGAAAACTATATAAGAGAAGCTAACATTAAAAAAGAATATCTAACTGCTGTCTTCTTTGACCTAGAAAAGGCATATGACATTACCTTGGAAACATGAGATTATGAAGAATATTCACAAACTTTGTCTGAGAGATAGATTGCCAGTCTTAGCAGAAAAAAAAACCTTTAAAAAACACATAGGATCCACCGTATCCAATCTTAAAAGGCAAGAAAAAAGAATCCCACAGTAACGTTGTTCAGCATAAAAATAAACAACATAACAAACTACCTTGCTTGTTATTTGTAGATCATTTTATATGTTAACACTCAAAATATATGTATACTATGAAGAGACAGTTGCAACAATGCATAAACAAAATAGGCAAATAGACAACATCAAACGGTTTTAAAATCACAAAAACAAAATGCATCCACTTTTGCCAACAATGTAACCTATACAAATTCTTAGGAGTAAGTTATGACAAAAAGCTATCCTTTATAACCCACATCAAAAACCTATGAATAAAATGTAAAACAAGGCCCTACAGCTTCTGTGTGTGGTGGCCCATATGGAAAGGTGAACTAGTCAACAAACATTACTGAAACTCTACGGAACATTAGTACATTTCAAGTTGGATTGTGGCTGCATGGTCTATGGATCAGCCAGGCAATCATATCTGAGAACACTAAATGCAATATACCATGAGGGACTGAAATTTGCACTTGGGGCCTTCCCTACTTCTCCAGTGGAGAGCCTGTATAATGGAGGCTAATGTAGCACCACTGAGGAGAGACAAGCTAGCCACTCAATATTACCTCAAACTAAAATCTTGTCATCTCATTCCTGCATATGACTACAATGGATCCAAAATCCAAACCAATATTTAAACAGAATGGAAATAAAAACCTTTGAACTTCAAATGGATCAAATCATTGAGGAATCAAAGATCCCCTTGAAAAAAATACATGAAACAAAACAAATAGAATGGACTATTAAAAAAAACAAATATAATAGATCTAAGTGAACTTCCCATAGCAAAAACGTCTCCAGGTTAGAGAAAAAACTCCCAATAAGAGAGAAAAAAAAACTAGAAAATCCATTGGTCATGAAACTGCTAAATATGATCAACACCTTGGAAAAAAACAAAACACATGATATTCTGCTGGATACCCAGTCACATTGGAATTAAAGGAGGTGACAGCTAAGTCATCCTTAGAAATGACCATTGATAAGAAATTTAAAGTACCCTACACAGACATGAAACCCAAAATAAACAAATACATGAAAAAGAAATGGCAGCAATTATGGGAAATACATAAAAAAATAAACTATTTAAAATAAACCAAGATACACACACCTACAAACTTAAACGAGAAGAACAATCAAAATATACATTTTGATCTATCCTCACAGTAAAACATACCCTGGAAGAATGTAGAAGCAGAGCTCATATCAGAAAAGATACTTTAAGGTAAGAAACCTAACAGAACTATTTGAAAAAGTGAAAATCAGAAGAGCATCATGGACTTCCTGAAACGGGTAGGACTATACAATAAATTATAAAATTAAAAAATAAAAATTAGATTATCTGTACAAACTATTTAAATACAATACAACCTTGAAACTCAACTTTGATAATAAATAAATAAATAAATTAATGGCTCCAGTTTAGAATGACCCATTAGAAGTTGACATGCTGTAAAACCCAACAAAAAAAAATCTAGATGGCCAGAGCCTGACATCTAATCTCTCCACTGACCTAAGTCTTACAGCTCAATTGGGGGAAAAGACAGGCTTGTATCATTGAATACCACTAAAATTAATGTTTCCTCATCACTGAACAGACCCTACATTTACTCCTGTTTTGATGAACAGTTGTACTTTAAGTTAGGCTCTGTCTCTAATGTCTATTGGAATTAAAGCTCATTCCAGACCTCAAATAAATCTTGTATGGTTGGTTTCTTGTATCATTCTAGAAAATACCTATGTCTTACTACCATGCTCTATCTTTAAAAGTCAGACCAGATCAAAAACTAGAGTACTGTTACCGTATCTGGGCTGCTGCTGCTGAGTCATTCTCTGTCCATTTTTGACAGTTCAAAAGCAATTACACAGCAATTGTGGATAATTAATTATTTTTCACCCTACAACTCCTTTTCCCACTGACGAAATGTTGCTAGCTTGTTACTCTATAATTATTTTTATGGTAGATGTTCAAGCAAGCTAATTAATTCTACTAGTTCAGACCTTCACAGCCAGTATCTGCCATGCACACAGCATCAAATCATCCTCATTCCTTTTGTATTCCTTTTTAAGGAGAAGGTTCCACTCATCTTTTTCCGTAGAACCATCACATTGTAGAACAGACTCCCAAGAGAATGCTTACTTGACCACTGTAACCTCTTAAATCTAGAGTCAACCATTATCTATCCGACATATCCCCATCATATGCATCTCTTCCCCCTCTCTCTCATAAAATTTACAACCTCATTCACCTTGGGTGAACAATATAAAAAACATGTTTATGAAAACAGAAAACTATTCTGGGAAGCAGTAAAGACTACTTCAAGTAATGTTAGTAAGAAGAGCAGAAATTTAAACAAAATCAGTGGTTGAAAGACTGAAGATCAAGTAGCCTATTGATATGTTAAATAATGTATTCAAGTATATGGTACATTATGTTAATCAAGTATGTTTCTATGACCTATATTTTTCCCCCATAATAAAAGCTAACCCTCACAAGCAACTAATCAATTGTTATATACTGAAGATATTACCAATATTATTTGCTTTCTTTGCTATTATAAAAGCTTGGCTTGATTGATTTGATATAAATTAATTAGTTGAATTTTAAAATTTTACAATGGGCTGAAAATGTTTTTTCTGTTTATGAAAGTCTTATGTACATATACCACTCAACCAGCCCACAAAAAAATGTGCATTCAGTCATACTTTGTCATTTGCACAACTTAAACACACTAAGTTCTGTTCCTTAAGAGTTGAAGAACCCTCAAGCAAAATATTACTGTTTTTGTTAGAGATCTTTCTCTCAAATATATTGAATTATTTTTTTTAATTGGTTTAATCATATGTAACTGACTTAAGAATTTTCTTTTTAGAAAAATAAAAACGATCTAGCATTTATGTATGTTGCATTCTTTTTGTTTTTTTTAAGAAACCACTTCTACATAGGTAGATTTCTACTGTTATCTTTGTTGAATAGCAAACAATTTATGAATATCATGTCTGTACTTTTTCTTTGCAAAAGAGTTTAGCACAAAAATAATTCCATTCTATTTTTTCCCAGCAAAAGGATCATTAACCTGAGTCCTGCTCCAACTGTGATGATGCATTCCCCAGGGACCAGCCACATTGAATGTGCCCATTGTGCTAAGACTTTCTTGGTAAATGCTTTGTAATTTATGCCATCAAGTGGTGGATTTGTTCAAATTTCTCCCAACTAATTGAATTTTTTTACCAAAGCCCTCTTATGCACCAGTAAAATTTTCTGTGTTGTTTTCGCCATCATCCTGCAGATTTTGTTTTTGTTTTGTTTTTTTTTCTTTTTTGAAAAAAAAGAAAATGATTTGTTATTTTTCACAAGATTATGAGGGTCAACTGAAAAGACCGTGAGCTGACCAAGATACTTTCATAGAATGTAACCAAATAAGGTTTATTTTTCAACATAGTCTCCTTTGCAGTCCCTACACTTTTTCCATTGGTGTTGCAGTGCTTGGATGCCATTGGTGAAGAAGTTTTCATCCTGTTGGTCAAAAAATCATCAACAGCAGATATAACATCATCAATCATTATTGTCATCCTTCGACCTCCCTATGGTTGGTCAAAACTCCATTGACAATTCCTTTTCACACTATTTGGTCCTGCAGTGCTGTCCTCAGATCCCTAATGTCCAACCCTCAGTCCTGAGCTATGGTGACTGTGAAAGTCAATTCTTGTGATAACACTTCCAGAAGGATGGCATAGGAGTAAGAATAAGATGATTTCCCTGTCTGCTCGGTTGCAGTGGCCAGCAAACTGTAATCATTTTTGTTTGAGCTTAAGAGAGATTGATCTCTGTTCTCCATAAATTGTGTTAAGCGTTGCATGGAATCTCCAACAGATGTTCTGGATTTTTCTTAGTAGATTTGTATATGTTCCATCCAATCATCTTTAAAGATGAGCAGATAATGTCCAAGTTTCTGATGCATACAGTAGGACTTGTACAATGAATGTTTGAAAGGTTTGGAATTTTAAGGAGGATGGACGGTTTGAGCACCAAGTCTTGTGAATTTTATTACACGCATCCCATGCAAGACCTATGCAGGTGTTGAATACTGGTTTCCAGGCAAGTGTTTTTTCATGTTGGGGGACAGATGATAGATGGGGCTAAATCTAGAAAATAGGTATGGTGGTCAACCAGCTCAAAGCCAGTCATGCACAGCAGCCATTGAAACCAAGGGCTTGTGTACTGGAGCATTGTCCTGATGAAACAAGTTTCCTTTTGTCAGTTTTCCTGAGTGTTTTCATCTTGATAGCCTTTTGTAACTGCATCAGCAAGTTTGCATAGTACTCTCCATTGATGGTATGACTTTTTTGAAGATAGTCAATAAACATAATGTCTTTTGCATCCCAAAAAACTGAGGTCATCAACTTTCCTGCAAATAAGACAACCTTGGCCTTCTTTGAAGTAGATGAGGTGGGGCTATTTCCATTGCATGGATTGACTCTTCATCTCTAGTTCAAAGTGATTAACCCAAACTCATCTTGGATTAGGAAACCAGCTGGATCTGTCTCAAACAATGTCAGATTTTCCTGTAATATGATCAGCTTGGTACATTTTTGATAAGGTGTCAGAAAACATGGCGCCCATTAAACAGGAACCTTTGTCATGCCAAGTTCATTGTGCAGAATATTTTCAACTCTCACATGCTTACAGCATTGTATATTTGATTTATAGTCATTTGATATCATATGGTGAACACGATCAATGTTTGCCTTGGTGGTTGCAGGATGTTTATACCTTGGATCATCTTTACAACTCTCCCTTAAGATCCTCAAGACTCTCTTCCTAATTCAGCTGCCCACTTTTGTACTGTTGATAAACCTAGAGCATCATCCCCCTAATGTAGCAACCATGTCATCATAAATATCCTTGGGTGCCAAAACCCCTTTTTCTGTGGGTACTTGATAATACTATGTTGCTAAATTTTGTCCATTTTCAATTAAGTTGCTACTAGTTATTTTTGAAGTTGTATTTGACCTGGAAAGAAACAATGCAGTTATTAATAAGAGTTGAAATAAATGTATGCAACTTTTTACAGCCCTAGCATCACTCCTTCATAGTCAGACTACAAACTTTTCAACCCACTTTTGTATATTAATCCAAACAGCTGTTTGGTACTGAAGGAATGGTTATTTTTATCAAAGAATTGCGAAATTGGTTTTGGCTGAATTAAAATCTCAATCTGATCAGATATTGTATTTCGTTTTTTTAATTAATCGTTTCTTGGTTGTGTTAAATACCATTTAGCATGCTCTCATATAAGAAAAAAGACATTTTCTATACAGAGAGAGCAGAATTTTTGCCTCTTGCAATCACAGTTTTGTCTTTATATCTAACTATTCATTTGTAATTTCATGTGAGAAATTTTATTTGTGTAACTGATTCTACAAATTCTTTTGCAATTTTAAGGAGATATATAAAAACAAGTTTTTTTTCTGTTTGTTTTTTTTTTTTTTTATATATATAAATAGTGTTTTTATAAAGCATAAATACTGATTCTATTCCTGTTCTAAATTATTTTAAAACCTTTTAATGTTAAAATTTTTTCAGTTTAATGTTCGTTCTACATCACTTGTGAGATGTCCTCATTGTCGGCGAGTGTAAGTATTGACTTTTTTTTTTTTTTTTTAAAGTTTCTAACGTTATTGCTATAGAAACTTTTTTTTTTATTATTATTTGGGAATTTATACTGATGGTTTAATTTCTTTTACTAGGTATGTTGTCTATTTGATCATTAGTATGTTTGTGCAGTTAAAATTTCTAAAACTTGGCTAACTTTAGTTGTTGTTCAGTTTACTGTTAATTTGTAAATATAGTATCTAAAATTTTCTAGTAAGCTTTTTATGCTACAAAATTTACTCAATAGTTATTATTGTAATAAAATATATTTGATAAGCTAGTGATCTTTGTCTAGTGGTATAATATATAGGATTACAAATTTGACTCCTGTCATTTTTATAGATTCAAAATGTTGGTATTGAAGGAAGAGAGAGGTTCTACAAGAGATTAAGTTTCTCCTTCAGTTAGACAAGCCCATTTCAACTAATTGGCAAGATCCAAACAAAATCTTTTCTGACTTCTCTTTCACCCTTGCTAACTAGTCACTCTGATGTTTAAAGTCACATAATCCAGATGTTTATTGAAATTTTGTGATTTGTCTTCAAATTGTAAACCCAAAACTTTTTTTTTTTTTTTTTTTTTTTCAGTTCAGCTGTTGGACCATCTTATGTCCGCAAAAAAGCAATTATTTACACAGTACTAGGTGTGATATTATTGGGATCTGCTATTGCTTTGACGGTGAGTATTTTGTTTTCATTACAAAGGTTGGAACATTTATAAAAATTTGTATTTAATTTGATTTTTAAAACTTTGACGTGTTATCTATTAAGATTCATCATTTAATAACTTTTCAGTGTTTAAATGACAATTAAAATTGACTTCAACTGTGAAATGGCTAACAGAATCCACTTGGTAATCTTATTGGGTATGTCTAAAGTTTGTAGTGTTTTTTTTTTTAGTGAATTTCAAAGACAATATTTAGATATTTGTACATAGATTTATTCAACCACATATATACTATTTTGTTCCACTACTTTTTGCTATTCTTGAGGCAGCTTCATGATTTTATCTTTGCGAAACTTGACATCTATCTGGGTGATGATCTTGTCTAAGTGGCTTTTACAAGCTTCTAGAGAGTTAAAGTTCTTCTCATGAAGAAAATATTGTAGGGATCGAAATAAGTGGTAATCTGAAGGTACAAGACCAGGTGAGTATGACAGATGTAGTAGGACACCCCAGCCACTGTATCAATTTCTGCAAAGGGATGCAAGGTTTGTCCTGATGGAAAATAGCACCTTGCCAATTTGGTCAGTCTTGGATGCTTTTCAACAACTGCTGCCATTAATCAATCTAGTCAATGAATGATTTTGCAGAACAAGCTTGTAACACACTGCCCTTCCAATCCCACCATATACACATTACCTTCTTTGGATGCAAACACCCTTTTTCAGTGGTTACTAGTTAATTATTTATAAGAAACCTGCAGAAAATTAAATTAATTTTTCATCACCATGATCATTCTTTTCAAAATTTGATCATTTTTGTTGCATTTGAGCAGAAAATAGATGTAATGTACTTCATTAATTTTTTCTTTCTATTAAATCAGTGATTAACATATCCAAATGTTTTCAAAAGCCTTACAATTCTCAAACTGATATATATGGAGCATCTCTGTAATTTCATGCAACCTGGAATAATTTTGATCAGCATTTCAATTTGATCATCGACAACTGATGTCCTGCCAGAATGTTCTTGGTTTTCTAGATCAAAATTGATGTTTCTGAACTTGATGAACCATTTTAAGAACATTACTCTCAGCTATAGCAACATCTCCATAAATGACATATGTGTTGTTTGTACAGCAATTTTTTCCTTTTCTGGAAATAAGAGCCTCAAATTACAAAAATGGATTTCATCTTCCATTTTCACTTTTAATGTATAAACATTTAACATTATCAGTTGACATGAATTGTATAGAAAGATGTCAACTTTATAGAAATATATTTCAGTTACATGTGAAATGAAATTTTGTTCAGATGCCACAAATTTTTGTTCTAGTACAATGCTTTATATATGCACTACACACTTACTAAATAGTAGCTATATTTATTTCTAAATGAAATATTTTTTTAAAGCAAAATAATATTTACTGAATGCTAAAAATTAAAGTGTTATGTCAAACTTCTATCTTAGAGGGAAAACAAGCCTTCAGTGTTTTAAATTTTCAAGAAAAATTGGTTAAAATCTGCATATTTAGCAGCTAAAGTGGAATTTGAAGTTTTTTCAAGTGAATATAGGAATATACATTTTGGTTTTAAAAATATTGCTTAAAGCAGATTTCATTATCTGCTTATGCAAGTAGAATGTTAAATACTTTCAAATGTTTACCTATGCACCAGCTTTATGTTTAATTATAATTAAAGCGTCTTTTTGTTAGTTTCTGATAATCAATTTGAATAAACAAATTTAACAAATTCTTCTGGAGAGATGAAAATGTCTTAAGTTCAGTCTTGCATTTTTTTTTTTTTTTTTTTTTTTTTTCTGTAGGTAACCACACACAATTGGGCAGTTAATGATAAAGGCTTATATGCAGCTTGGGGTGGTGAGTATTTTTTTTTTTCTTTTTGTAAAATACACGTCTAGGTCAATGCTATTATTTTGATGCACATTCTAAATCAGACCATTTGTCCTAGGAAGTATGGATGAAATCTGTATAGGTTATTTATAAGCTGCCCTTAGAACTGCCAGCCATGTAAACAAAAGTTTACAAGAAGTAATCAGGTAGTCTGGAGGTAACTGCAGTAAAAAAAGAAAAAAAAAAGGTCTCAGCTGTAATAAAGTTCAAACTAGTAGCTTAATTATTGATCTGGTACTTTGTAAGGGAAATTTTATTAATTTTTCTGGGGGTGGGAAAAATAATACTAAATAAATAAACAAATGTTTCAGATCAGTCAGATGATGAAGTCAGTTATTACTGGTCACTTCAAAGTTAAATTATCTGAGGCCTCTTTGTCATATATAAAAATCAAGTATGCTTCTGTACTGTATACTTGGTGAAGTAACATTTCCTTGGTATTTTCTTTTAACATACAAATAAAAATTTGTTGCAAAATATTGCACAAAGCTTTTTAAACATGAAATTAACTGTTACTTTCTCTTTATTTCAGTGGCTTATCTCCTAACAGCATTGTTTTTGATGCGAGCTCTATGTCTGGGGACTATGAAAGTTAGCCACACTCGACGACCTGTGTAATGAATTCTGATGTGACTAGATTACCCCCAACCCCACCATTGGCTATTGCAGATAGCCTGGTTACTATGAATCAGCTCCATTTCAAATTGTTTGTTCTATACTTTGTCTCTCATACAAAATACGCTTTCAGTTGGAACTCAATTCAGATTGGCATATGAAATTCAATCTAGGATGATCTGATTCTAACTTAAATCTGGATTGTGAAGCTAATCCAGTTTCCCAAATAGGACCATGTATACATGCACACATTAAAAAAAATAAATAAAAATTGTATATAGACACAGACCTTTAAATACACAATCACATGGTCACAAGCTGTATACTCTTTGACTCACACATTGTCATCAATTGTTGTCAAAGCTTCAATATTTGTTGCTGGTGTAGTAGTGCATTTTTTCTTTTTACTCCCCCCTCCCTTTTCCAGTTTCTGCATTCTTTTGAGGAAAAAAAAACAACTTCCTCAGCATAAGTGCTGCTCTAACCCGCCCCTCTCCACCAATAACACAATTGCTCTGTACAGATCAGGTTGCTATGGCAGCTTTTAAGGACATTCTCTAAATTTAAAAAAAATAGCTGAATTTATTTAACAGACAGTAAGTGATAATTTCTAAGAAAATACAACTAAGGTAGGTAAGGGGGGAGGGAGACTCTTGATTTGTCTGCTGCCCAACAAGTAACATTCTTTACCATAATGTTTCTTTTCCTGGCAACTACTTTTGACACTTGCAAAATCTGTAATTAAAAAAAATCTTTAGAAGCAGATACCCAGGTTTCTTAAATGCCTGTTGCTTGCAAGTGGGGGAAAAACAAAAAAAACCCTCACCTTTCAATAAGGAGCAATTCCAATCCCTTTCGTGTTTATAACATAGTTACCAAGTGGATATTTTAAACTTAACATTCCATAAAAATGTTAAACTAAATTTTGCTTGTATGCTAATACTTTTTTTTTTTTTTTTTTTTTTTTTTTTTTTTTTAAGCTATTAAAATCTTAATTATCCATCCCAAATTTTAGAGTTGGGTTTAAGATTTTTTTTTTCATCATTCACAATTTAGAAACCTTTTAACACACACAAGATATGACAATCTTTATTTATTATCCTTATTTTTATTTACAAGCTTAATAAAGGTGTTAGAATATTTCCTATTAAACATAACTGTTACTGAGTGTAAAATTTTAAATTCTGCCTTGAAACTTCTTTGAGGGAAGATTTCTTTTTTAAAATTTGCATGGGAAATGAATATTTTTTTTTTTTTTTTTTTTTTTTTTGAGTTTTATTGGTGTTAATCTTAACACTTTCATTTTCACAATTGAATCTTTTAGAAATTCTGTTATTGAAAGTGTTTTCAACCCATTCTATTTTGTGCATTTAGAAATATTTGCCAATTTTTCTTTTAAAACTATTTTGCATTGTTCTGAATCTCAAAACTAAACAAGCTAATATTAAATAAAGTTCTCACACATCCACACACATATGTGAGAGAGATCTTTTTATCTGAAGAGGAATTTAGGATTTTTTGGTATCCAAACTGAAGAGGGGGAGGGTTCCTTCCTCTCTTCTGAAAATCTTTAAATAAACTTGCTAATTATGAGCATTTCTTAAAAAAAAAATAATAATTACACCAGAAATGGATTGGGCCAGTTTCAACTTCTAATTATTTAAGATTCAACAATTTAGAATTCTAAAAATTTGTAATTTTTGTTTTGAGATATCCACATTTTCTTTTGGATTTTATATTTTATAAATTGTAAAAGAAAATAAATGTGTGAAAAGGACATAACTTGTGTTGTGAAAATTGATTTTGGCCCCTGCCAAATATTCTGTGGATCCTTTTTCTAGTATGAAGAATGCTGTACTGTAATTGTATAACAGGGTGCTCACCTTGGTTCAATGTTTTATTGCCTGCAAATGCCTAATGATGATTTGGAGAAGGAAATAAGATCAGTAATGTCTGGGGAGGAGAAACTAAATGTCAGAAAATAAGGAAAGAAAAAACATTAAAAATAATTAGAAGCCATAAAATGGGTTCAGATAAGGCTTGAGGAAAATTTGAACCTGAAATAAAACAGGTAGAATTCATTAAGATTTCATAAAACTAGATCTTTCCCAATTACCATAATTGCCTCTGGTGCAATATGACAAAAATTTATGGTTTTTCTAAAATCTCCCAAATTACAAAGACTTGTTTGCTCATACAAAATGTTAACTTTGAAATGCTCATTTCATTACCAAAATTCAGGCCGGGGGGGAGGGGTCTGACCTGACTGCTTTCTACAAAGGTCATATGAATTGGCTAAGTGCATATTTTTCAATGTCAAGGTTGAGCAAATTTTGTGGTACAATAGCCAAGCCCCCATACAACCAGCTGAATGATGTTATTGGAGTTTGAAGTATCAGGTGGGGTGATTTTATGGCTATAAGAAAGTTTTTGAAGTTGGAAAGTTTTTGAAGTTGAGTGTTCAAAGCTGGAACCCGCTTGACAGAAGTGGGTGGGGAATAAATGAAAACTTCTGCGATCAAGTGGCACTTGGTTCAAAGTCAGAAGTTTTTGTTTGCATCTGTATTAGTAGTCATGGTTAAAACAAAGTAGAAATGAACGAATTGTCCATTCAGTTGCATTGGCAGAGACAATGGGATCTATTCACCACCACAAAGAGAAGATTAATAAATAATTTTTATGTACTTTAACTGCTATTTTGTTTTGTTTTCATTAAACCTGTTATCAACAGAGTTGGTTTGTTCTATTAAATTGGTTTTTAGTATAAAGTTACTGCAGTAAATGACTGGAACCTACTGCTTATTGCAGTTTTTCTTCTAGTGCTGAGACAAATGTGGAAGACAGCAATAAATAGGTTAGCATCTCTGAAAAAGATCTGCATTTGCAAAATGATGATGTGGGTACTAATTGAAGAGCATGGAAAATGGTTTATGACAAAGTAAACTTTATTAAGAAATAAAAGTTTATGAATGGGTAAAGGGTCTACATGAAATAAGCAGTAGTTTGATTGCTTCCAGGTGATCAGTTTGTCCTCTCCCTCCAAAAAAAAAAAAAATACAATTATCCTTCATCCTTCCTTTTAAACTGTAAGGACATCATTTCTGATTTCTTGGCAAAGTTGTGTCTGCAAGTCACTCAGTTTCTTTTTAAGAATGGACAATGCAGAAAAAACAATATTCTCTGGCCGCAAAGAACCACAAGATTCCACATTGTAAAAGTATTTGTTTGGTTTACCACTCGGGTCAAATGATCCTTGAGCTGTAATAAAAGAAATATCAAAATGTAAGCATCGTTAGAGATTTCATTTAACTGCAATCATAAAATATATATTTATTAACATTCTTACTTACTCTGGTCTTCACCTTCCAACTCTGAATATTCACTTTTAGGCCTGGAATAGAAAAATACTTTTATAAAAAATTTTATAAGTCAAACATAAAAAACTTATACTGCTTTTTTTTTTTTTTTTTTTTTTTAATTAGATAAGTCTAATTTAGAAATTGCTTAAATAGTTGAAAATGTAAGAAAAATGTTCTTTTGAACCATAATTAAATCATTTTATAAATCAAGGAAAACTAAATACATCGCATTTATCAAACAGGAATATTAGTTTAACATTCTGCATTATGAAAACTGGTGAAAATACACATTTTCTAATGATTAGTCTAAAGCAAAATAGTGAATAAAATTTGTTCTTCAGTGTGAATTCAAGCTTAAATCCATTAAAATGTGAAACCATACAAAAAATAATACCACTTAAATATAATATGGGTTAAGAGTGGGCTTGATCTATGAACATGCATAACTTTTAACAAATACAGAAATGTGAATCCTTTTGTTAGTTAAGATACTAAACAAATGTTTTTAAAATAAAACTCAGTGAAATTAAAACTGATTTTGAAAACTGAAAAGGTGAAATGATAAAACAAGTGAGAGAGGAAAGAAAATTTTGTAGATAATTCAGTCATGAATTGTAAAATTCTCACCATTCTTCAGGTTTTGGTAAAAGTGTATGTCGTAGACAATTATCAGGATCATATTCAAAAGCAACACCACATGTTGGATTCCATTTTGCATGCTCTTTTGCAAAACCTTTTCGGGCAAATGCCCGTAATTTCAGTTCTTGTCCTTTGCGAAGTTTTACAATCAAAATGTCTGAAAAAAGATTAAAAATTGGAATTATTTGAATCAATAATAAATTGAAGACAAACATTTCAAAATGTGAAAAAAGGATGACACATCCTTTTGGGTTGGGGGAGAGTAATAAAACTCTTGAACTTTATTTACCATCTGTTTCTTCATATTCACTGGCTTCTTCTCGATGACGAGATGTTACCTTAAGGGAAAAAAAAAAAAAAAAGTGTCATCATTATGAATTTTAAAAAAGTTGCTGAAGGAAATTTATAAAGTCTTAAAATGATTTCAACATCAAATTATTCTAACATGTTCTAGTACCCAATAATTAAGTGTTTCTTATTGTAGGTATCATGGCTCATAGGATTAATATGAAACTTGTTTAAGTGGATGAATTAATTCTAAAAATCTTCAGATGAGGCAACTGATGGTGACTGGAGTGTAAAAAGGTCACCATTGCTCTAGGTAGGTTAATCTATAATAGAATTATGCTACAAGCAATGTAAATAAAATGCTTTTCAAGGGCAAGTAATTGATGTATATTAATTAAAATGTATGCAGTTACTAGAATTGTTTTTGAAAAAAGGATAATGAACAAGTAAACGCCAAGATTTTAGGGTTTTAACTATTTAAATATGAAGTCCTAATTTATTTTATCTAATTTAATTCAGCATAATCTATCTTCATATACTAAGTACCACACTACAGACTTCCTAAAAAGAAAAACACATTTTAAATAATTTAAATGCTTTCTTTGAACTTAAATTTTAGTTCTATTTGAAATATAATAGCCTAAAGCTAATCTGAGTTAAAAGAAAAATTAATTTCCATATACAAATAAACTTTTTAGGCATTTCTGAAACATTGTAAACAACAAATTTAAAAAATTTTCTTTAAAATCCAATATTTGTCCTAGTGATGCGTTTTGAAGTCTATTAGTAAATTTAACACTTAATTACCTGGATTTTCTAAATAATGTTTACCTTATACTTAAAACAATGAAACACAAGTGAATATAGGCCAAAAAACAAAGCACTGTAATTCTTAACCCTGTCCAAAGACTGACTGAATGCAAGATGATATTAGATTAACATCATAATTATCTTCCAATACTGAATAGTAGTGTAACCAGGCACAGGCCCTGTTCAATGTTTAATTGCATGAAATAACTCGATGGTGATTTGGATAATAGTTATTAATATCCTCAGAAGAGTACACTCAATGGTTGGGAGAAAGATGAAAAAAGAAACAAGTTAATAATTATGTTGTAAACAATAAAATAAATTTAAGAATGGTTTCAGAGAGACTCAAACCCAGAAATAGTCGAGATTCAGTAAAATTGAGCAAAATCAAATTTTCTCCCAACCTATTCACTTCTTTTTGATTAGTGGACATGATTAATGTGCTGTTCAAATTTCTTGGTTCTGAGATCCCAAATTTGCAGTTGTTTACATTAATACCATTCACTAAAGATGCTTATATTCTTACAGAAAAACAGTAATTGAAATTCTTTAACAAAGAAAGCTGTGTGGTTTATGAAAAGATTTCCTGAGGTAGGGTGATTGAAAGTGAAAAAAATTAGATGCATCAGTATCAAATTGTAAGCAGGGAGATATATATAATAAAGACCCACAGGGCACAGTAAGAGAGCACAGATTTGCTTTGGATTGCCTCATAGACTGTCAGAGAACCCACCAGAATTTCCATGACTGAAGCCAACATACAGAACAGAGTTAAATGAGAGGCAACAGTGCTAATCTTCTTTCAACAATTATTGCTATATTTCTCCTTCCACTATTCAGTGGGGTAGAAATTATTTCTTCAGTAGATAATAGAGACACTATATTCACCTGTTTTCATATTCAATAAACCTATTATAGTTATCAAATGTTGCTCATTTTAACTGGAGATCTGATTCCAGATGCTATCCCTGACACAGAAATAACATGGCTACAGTCAAGAATTGCTCATTTTCTTGTCTGCAGTACACAACATACATTTTGATCCACCGCTAGACATCACCATCAACCCCAAAACCTTACCAAAATGACACGCCAGCCTCAAGCAAAGAAAAAAGAAAACTGAATGATCTGTAAAATTAGTGCTAGTGAAGCGAGTGACAGGAAAGGAGTCAAAGTGAGATACAAGAATTCAAAAATAATCTAACAGTTGCTAAAAGGAAAAAATAAAATTTTAAAAAAGGTTCACACTCGAAAATGACATTAAACTTTACATTTTTTGATTCTTCAATCATGTCTTATTTAATAAAAGAAACTCTTGTGATAAACAGCAAAAGGATAAATGGCACTGAAAAATTACAAGTAATATTTTTAAAATAAATATTGAGTGTAGATTTTTTTCTGTCTAATCTGAAAGAAAATGTTTTATTAAATTATGCAAGCATTAATTCACAAAAACAAAAAAAAATCTTTTTGAATTTTATTGAATTATTTTTGGTAAGATGTGGGTTGAATTTACATATGTTCACACTTGATATTGCATAAATTTGTTACTGAAATAATATCTTTAGGGAAAAATTGGACCAACACCCCAAATTAAAAAGTATATATGAGATATTGAAAAGGGGCTAAGGTGAAACATACCTCCCCAAAAATATTTCCCCAAATTTTTTTTAATAATAAAAAAAAAAGTTTTCAGTAAAGCATTCATTCATTACTGAATAAGTACTGAAAATTTTGTTTGACTCAAATAATTTCCTGATTTTTTTTGCACAACCTGATCCAGTGTTAATTTATGAATAAAAACTTTGTCCACCTCCTTTCTCTACATATAGAAAAGCCATGCCTTAAGTTTAAAATTTTTTAAAAATGTAAAATCTTTTTGAAACTTTTATTTAGTTTTAATTTCAAGCTAATAGATTAAATTTAATATTTTTCAATAAGCAAAATAATTTGCTGTATTTCAAAAACTAAATTTACTGGAGGGAGTTTTTTTGGGTTTTTTGCTAAAATAACTTTGCTATGTAATTCTCTATTAAAAAAATCTTCCAAAAGTAAAATATATTTTTCTGAAACTTTATTTGAAGAATATTAGCTGATTTAAAGTACACTTAATCTGATTGGAAATATTTTTTTTTAATGTTTACCCTGTACGATATCTGGTGGCCACTTGAGGTAGAGGTTTATGCTAAAGGTAGTTTATATGGATAGGAGGAAAATATAATGGTTAATTCTAGACTTGAACAGGTTAAAATATTATTTACTTTAAGTTTAAAACATTGCAGAAATGTATTTTTTTAACATGACAGTAGCTGTCTTCATGTGTTGACAGGCCTAATGTTGTTCTATGGAGACTTTATCAGTAAAATATATTTGAAGAAAATGACAAGTGCTTTTTTATATAATTTTTAAGTACCCAGTATTCTTAAAAATTTAGGAAAATATTATCCATAATCTAATGTTTAATTGATTTTTCGATACTTTTTGGCTTTAAATTTACTATAGTTATCCCTCTTATTTTCTGAAAATGTGTATGTTGTCTGTACTTACAAAAATCAGCATGTTTATACACTAATAAAAAAAAATTCAAAACTACTTTTAAAATATTGGTGTTTGAGGATTTCTATTAAGCTTTTCCATTTATGATTAGCAAATATAGTTTTCACTTAATAATATCAAAAGAGCTGAAATCCAGAATTTTATGATTTAAAACTTAAATTTTTCTAATTAAAATTAAAAAAAATTAAAACAATTCTTGTAAAAAGCCATTATTCATTGCAAATTTTATTTTCTTAAGACAATAGTATCCTTATATCTTATTTATAAAAGCAATTAAGATTTTCTAATTAAATAATGTCAGTTTTATCACATTTTTTATTTTATGATTCAGAGCAGATTCTCAGTAAATGGTGTTTCTGTTTGACAAAAACAAATTAATGATTTAAATTCTCCAAGGAGTTCTACTTTTAACTAATAATATGAAGAGGTTGACATTTTAATTTCTCAAAATTTTATAAAATAAGTCTGCATAGAGTAATGGATATAAAAAAAAAAATTAAATATATATATATATATATATATATATATATAAAATGGACTCTCCCGTCAGTTTTCAACATATGAGAATCTGACAACCGATTCAGTTATGAAATTTTGTGCGATAATCTTAAGTGGCACTTAAGAGCTGCTAGTGATTTACAAAGGAGGCCCGCATATGGAGCAACAGTAAGGATTGTGGGATGAGATCACTGTTACATTGGCTGACCTTTTAGATCTTGCTCTCGCTTCTTGAAGACGATTCAGACAAGCTGATTGAAAACTGCTGTGTCCACTAAAACACGTTGATCTCTATTCTACCCACTCCAAGGCTAAGTGCTTGAGAATGTTATGAGGTATATTGACAGCTGACAAGTTGCTCTTCAGCTTGTCTTTTTATCTTAGCTATGGGCATCCTACATTCTTGTAGCTTTGATCTAACTGGCTGTACATTAGAATCTTGGGTATCTTGTCATCAGACATTCTCAAGATATAACCAGTCCACCGGAAGTGACTATAAGAAAAGTCTTGATTCCGCCAATATTACACCTGTTAAACAGGTCTACATTAGATGTCCTATCATGAAGGTTAACTCCACAGATGGCACGCAGACAGATTTTATGGAAAACATCCAGTTAGCATATATGGTACCTGGATGGAGTCCACGACTGAGCCATACAAAAGGATGGCAAGGACAACAGCTCTGTAAACCTGAATTTTTGTATCCAGTCAAATACCCCACTCATTTCACAAGTGATGGCAAAGTTTGCCGAAAGCACTGGTAGCCTTAGCAATCTGATGTATGATTTCATCATCTAAAGTTCCACTGTAGTTGACTTTGCTACCAAGATAGTTCAGGGCTTTGTCTTCTACTTTCAATGGTCTATCTGGAAATTTGTAGACTGGTGGTTTTTGTTTCTCACCACGGAATTGTTTCAGAGTAGGACAAGGTTGGTGCAGTACTTCAGTTTTCTTTATGCTAAGTGTAAGAGCAAAGGCTTTACATGCAGCAGAGAAACAAATTATTAAATGTTGGGCCTCCTCAAAGAATGTCGCAACAAGAGCAGCATCATCAACAAACAACAAATCACGAATAATTCGCGTACGAAGGTGGGTCTTGGCTTTGAAGTGCTAATGATTGAAGAGACCACCAGTTCGAAACTGAAACTTGACACCACTCTCTGTGTCTGTGAATGCATATTTCAGCATCACTGAGGAAAAAAAGGGCAGGGGCTATGACACACCCTTGCATGGTGCTATTTGTGATATCGAAGGATTCTGACGTCATACCATCAGACACGATATTAGCTTTCATTCCTTTATGAAAGGAGATGCATGTTTTCTGGAATGCCATGTTTCCTCAAGACTTGCCAAAGAGCCTCTCGATTCACAGTGTCAAAGGCCTCCGTCAAGTCCACAAACACCATGTACAACCCCTGGTTTTTCTTGCGAACCTTCTCTGCAATTTGACGAAGAGAAAATATCATGTCAGTTGAGCCACAACCTGACCGAAAACCACACTGCGATTCAGGATAAATGTCGTCAACAAGGTGTATAATGATTCCGTTTAGAATCAGTCTAGCTAGGATTTTGCCTGCAATTGAAAGTAGTGATATCCCGCGATGATCATCACAGACACACCTGGAACCCTTGTTTTTGTAGAGATGTTTGATAGAGGCATTTTTATAATCCTGTGGGACATAGCCTGCCTTCCATATTTCCAAAGGAGATGTAACTTTTCTACCAACTTTTGGCCACCATGCACTTCAGGTAGAATAGGATCCTTGGGAGTAAGTGTTTTTCCAGATGAGATTTGTTTGATGGAGTCACTTACTTCTTGATAAGTAGGTTCAAAAGACAACTCTGGAATTTCTGGATTTTGCTCAATTGATGTGATGGCTTCCGCATCAGTAACCAAAGTGGTGTTTAACACAGTTTTGAAATGCTCTTTCCAGCGATCTAAAATGTCGGACTTATCCATCAAGAGAGTTTCACCATTTGCTGTGGAGATTGGAGCAACACCACTTTTCTGAGGACCAAAAACACTCTTGAGGCCCGCATAGAAAACTTTTACATCCTTTCTATCTGAAGCTTCTTGGAATTCAGTGGCCTTTTCAGACCACCAATGCTCTTTCATGGCTCTGAGAGCTTGTTTAACCTGACTTTTGCACTTCTTGTAAGCAATCTTCTTAGCGGACGAGTTCTTGTCCTCAATCGATGCTTTATGAGAAGAGTGCAATTAATCTATAAGCTGCTGAGCCTCTGTATTATTGTCATTAAACCAGTCTTGATGTTTACGATGTGGTAGGCCAAGAACTTCCAAGGATGTAAAATGTGTTGCATCCCACAGAGCCTTACAAGATGATTCGATATCATTGGTAATGTTTACAGAATCAAGTGCAGCATCAAGTTTGTCAGAGAGCTCAATTTTCGTTTCAGTCAATTTAGGAGGTAGTACGTTAATGCGCTTGGGCAATGAAGATTTTATAATCCTTCGCTTTTGCAGATGCAGTGTAGCTTTACTCCGAAGTAGAACGTGATCAGACAGATAGCATGTTGTGTGGAATGAATGTGTTATTTTAAAATCTTTTATGTCCCATCTTTTGGTGATGACATAGTTGATCAGATACCAGTCTTTCAAACGAGGATGCATCCACATGGTCTTACAACAGCTGAGTTGCTGGTTTCTTAGTAATACTAAGGTCAAATTCTTTGCAGATAGTGAGAAGGTGTAATCCATTCGAATTCACACGACCAATACCATGGTGACCTAAAACACCCTTCCAAGAATGATAATCATTGCCAACACGAGCATTGAAGTCACCTGTAAGGATTAATTTATCCTTATGTTGGACTTTGGAGATGACATCCCAAAGGAGATTATAAAAATCATCTTTTTGTTGCTCTGAGCTACCTAAGGTTGGCATGTAGCAGGTAACCATCGTCACACGGGTGCTGCACTCCAGATTGAAGGTTAATGCCATTATGCAATCAGATACACATTTAGGTAAAGAAGGCAGTGAGCTAACAAGGTCTGAATTGATGATGAAGCCAACACCAGACTGGCGTGGCTCTTTCTCAGTCTTGCCAGCCCATAAAATCATGTATCCACCTTTTTCTTCTCTAAGCTGAGAATTACCAGCCAGACGTGTTTCACTAATGGCTGCTATGTCAATGTTATATTTCTTCAACTTGAGAGAAACAAGAGCTGTTTTATGCTCTGGTGCAGAATCATTGTCCTGTAGAGTGCGAACATTCCAGGATCCAAAATGAAACTTTCTTGCTGTTTTGACTGCATTATTTGATAAACAGACAGCTGCAGTGGGCTGCCAAGTCTGTGTGAGCAAGCAATGTTTAGGGCTCTTTTTATTGACCCCTCTCCATAATAGGGAAAGCAGTGCAGATCCTATATAGGGCTGCTTTGTCACCGATGGAAGACACAGACATCACAATTGCTCATGGGTTTGTGAAAGAACGGCCATCACCCATTGATCTGCCACTGTGTAGAGTTCCAGCTAGAGCCTTCCAGTAATATCCTTTACCTGACTGTCGCCTTCACTCTCTTGCCAGTGGACCTTGCAAGTGAACTGTGTGGATAAGAATGAATCAATCAAGGTATATATTTTCAATAACGTTTTTTTTTTTACTGTAAAAAAGATGCTAAATTTCCTATACTAATCTTTGGCCTATCCACTGATGCAAGAAAAACAATATTTTTAACCAAAATAGAAGGATTAAAAAATTTTGAAATAATAAAAAATACTTAACAATAACAAACATTTTGATACTAAAACTTTGTTTTTATTAAGTTTGGAGCATTTTTTCATCATAGTATACTCTTTTATTTTTTTTTTATAGAAAATTTTCAGAGACACCTACATTAGACTTAACAAGATATAAAATTCAATTTATTAGTTTCTGTTGCTAAAGTTGGTGTCAAGTCTACACAAACGAAAGAGACTGAAGATTTTGATTTAGGATTTCTAAACTTTAGAATCAAGGGATATCACAATGTACAAAATCTGAATGAATTAAAGTTAGACAGCTGTGGAACTTGTTTGTGGGATTCAAAAAGTCATGGAGATAAGAACAGAGGCTGTAGACTCAAAGAAAATGTCCAATTATGATGTGAGGGTAGTTATCAGAGTACTGCAGCAGAACCCCAATCAGTCTATGGTTCAGCTGAAGATATAATCATGGGTTAAAGTTCACAAAGAAACTATCAGATGAAGAATTAAAAAGTCATAATTTAGACGCTGAAAAAGACTACAGTCTTCAGTTGCTAAAATGATCTACAACAATGTAAACTGAAATTTATAAGACTTTGTGATATGTGAGGAAATGACGAGAAATTCAAATTGGATGCCTCACCAGTATTATCATTATAAACCACAATTACCAAAGGAAACCATTTTTTTTTTTAAAGTGTGCTGGTGGAGGATTCATGATTTATGGTGCTGTATGATATGAGTGAGTAGCAATTGTGGGTGGAAGGAGGTCAGAGAAGAATGGCCAGACTAGTTGAAGGTGATAGAAAGGCAACAGGAGCTCAAATAATCATTAAGAACTAGACAATAATCATTAATAATCAAATAATCATTACATTAACTATCCATGCCTTGTCTAGACAAGGCATGGACAGTGGAGCGAGAACAATCTATCCTCTTAGATTAAATAAAGAGTTCAGTTTGAACTTTCCTGAAGGTTATCTGGATTGACAAGTACCCGATCAAGGCTGGAAAGCACAATGGCCAAAACATTTTGATAATAACAAAGATGAGAACAATAGTCATTTCAGAAATTCAGACAGAAAACTGAGTTTTCTGTGTAAGTTTCTATGGAAATAAATAAGAGGCGTTACTTTTAGAACATTGTTCATATTTTCGGATAAGGTCAAGCTGGAGTAAAATGACACTTACAGGAATAACTTTTTGATTAGTACTTATCAAATCAGCTGTGGTGACATGCCTTGTCTGATCATCTTGACATTTTACATCCAATGTAAACTCTACTGAACAATCTGGACAAAAATCTTCACAAGCACAGTCCTGAAGAGAACAAAATATGGATTGGCTTGAAACATGGAAAATATAAATACTGTGATAAAAACAAAATTTTGAGATTTAATTTTTTCAATTAGAAATTTCTTTAAGTGATATGAACATGTTTGTCAATATTTTGAAGAAAGGAAGACAATGCTAGATCAATATGAGAAAAATCCAAGTAAATCAAGACTCTCATAGATGATTTGTTACATTAAGCAGTAACTGGCAGTATTGCTCATTTATTAGTTAATTAACAGGTTAAACTTAGACTTTACATCAAATTAACAAAGTTCAACTTTAGGAAATAAAAAACAAATATAAATTTAAATAAAAAGCAAAAATATTTCTGTGAAATGAAATTACACTTCTCAGACTGGATTATATTAGGTTGGTGCAAAAATAATTTCGTTTTCTCACATAGTAACATATGTTAGAAAACGAAATTATTTTTGCACCAACCTAATATTACACAAAATTAATGTGTAGGATTCATTAGAAACAACTAAATGGTCATTAAATTTCTGTATTTGAAAAACAAAAGTATAAAGCCTATACTAAAATTAATCTAAATACATAGAAATGTTCACATAAATGATTAAGGAAAGCCTACCCTTGAATAAACCATTTTGTCAACCACTTCATCACTGGTCAGTGGAATCAAACCCACTCTGTGTGAAATGAACTCATCAAACAAAACAGATGAATTATATTCAATTTGCACCCAATCGATGGCTGAAAGATAAAAACAAGTTTAAGGAATGCTGAAGATAGTTAACAAAAAAGCAATTATAGATAAAATTACCACATACTAGACACACTCACCTATGGTTTCAGTTATCAATAATCAATCCTAACAGTAAATTTTACTTAATAATGCTCCCACAATACAATAGTGATGATGGCAATTTTGACATGCTAAAGAGAAGCCATAAACTGCTGGCTTTAAAGATCAAACTTATCAAGCTTCAGAAATAAAATAAAATAAAATAAAGGTGCTAAGATCTATGATAAGAATAAATCTCATCTGCCATATAACATTTATTACAGTATATTGATCTATTAGTCATTGTTGTTAACCTCTTATTGTATATACTATGTATTGTAATAATTCATTTAAAAATTACACTAATATAGGGATTTCTGTATAGGAAGAAGCAATAGATTTGGTACTATTCAGTTTCATGTACCTACTGTTACTGCTGTTGGAGTGAGGATAGTTCTTGAAATATATCCCTATGAAGAAAGGAAGATTATTGTAATTAGAAAAAGAAAATAATGGTTGGTTACAGTTGAAAATTTGCTATCAATTCCTTATAATTTAACAATTTCACCACAATCATCTGATGTAAAAAATGTTTTTAAAACTGGCTTGTTAAGTAACCACATTAGCTAGCCAAGTGAACAAGCTTTTAATGCCTGCTTTAAATTTTATTTTTTTCATTATATATTGTATAACAACAAAAAAATTTCACTTTCATTGTTTGCATTGATAAGTCGAAAGACAAAATGCGTCAACAAAAAACCAAGATTTTTTTTCCAATTGTCATTTTTATACCATATTGTATATAAATAAACTTTATATAATTGGGAAAATGGTTATCTGTTTGCAACACGTAACCAAAGACTTCATGCATTTCATTGGATCAAAGGAAAGTTTTTATGTAAAATAAACTTTATTACTTGGAGAAAGTGTGTGGATGGGGGATATTCTATTTATCTTTGACAAATTGAGAAATTTCTCTTGTCTGAACATTAACAATGAAAGAGAAATTAACAATCTTCTACTGAACAGTTACACTCATTTTAACAATGAGTTTTGATCATTGAAACACCATTTTTAGGAAGAGTGAGAAATTTTCATATGCTTTGACAAAACATCTTTTCCCCTTCAAAATATATTTTCAACTTTTTACTTTTTCATTGGAAACTTACCACAATAATTTTTTTTGTTCAGAAAGGTTTTACAAGAACATTTATAACCATTGCAAATTTGTGACGCTATTTAGCTATGGTAGTTAATTAACTACTTAGCCATAAAAATTGAACGGGAAAATGCTGAAAACAGAAAAGAAGGGTTAACAGATATCCCAAGGGATATACCAATCAACATAAGATTTTATTTTTTTTCAAAAAGTCTATTCTTCTCAAGAAACCAAAGAATTGTGTCAACAATAATTTTATGAAAAGGCAATGTGGCGATCTCTGACAATTGATGATGGTCATTAAAAGTGCTGGTTAAGAAAACACAAAATAACCAGAATTGACAAAGATGCAATCTATCATTCGAGAGTGCATAGATATTGTGTATACAGGTAATATGACCAAGGAAATGGCCAGACAAGATGGCCGTATGTTAACTGCAGGAATTTTGGCAGGGTTCAAAAAAGGGTTTGTGTAAACAAAATTCCACTTGATAATTCTAACTGCTCATAATCGGGGAACAAGAATAGAAATCCTGAATAAACAGAGGTGTCAAAGAGTTAATTAATGAAGTAAGCTTAGCCACACCAGCATGACTGAGACACCATTGGTTGCATGGTAGCAGTAGTGACAGTAAAATAGTAAGAAAGATGGATAAGTTAGTAATGCCCACTAAAAGAAATTGGTGAGGTATCAATGTGAGGAGGAAGGAGTTTAGGAGGATAGTTATCCTGCAACCTCTCGTCACGGACAAAGGGATCCCCCCAGAAATAGAAAGTAATTAATTTTCCAAAAATGGGAAGTAATTAATTTTCCTGGCCAAACAACAAAAGGACCTTTGTTGAAAATTGAGGATTCACTGAAAACCCCAGGCTGCGTCTAAACCTGCACTGGGTTTTGGTTGAAGTCCATATAAGCGAGCACCCTTGGGCAGTTCACCAGTTGCCGCGCAGAACTGACCAAGAGATTCCACAATTCCTGCTGATGTGAGAACCTCCGACTTCGCCTTTCTACAAACGTCAAGTTATATTGACAAACGAAGATAAGTCAGCGCCTAAAAACTAAACCAATTGACTTAGAAGACCAGAACTTGCTTTGGAGTATAAAAGTGTCACTCTCAGAAGAAACAGGTTGGGAGGAAGAAAACACACTTCTGTATATAACAGATTGATAAAAGTTGATTTGCTTTCTTTAAACATGCTCAAACCTTTTTGGTTTTCATTTATTTCTTTCTGCTTGTAAGATGTCGCCTCCAGTTTAGACTCACCTTGCACAACAGCCCAAGTGTCTGATTGATCTCATCAACCTAAGATCAAAATCACAATGTGGGTAGGTTAGACTTGAGATCAAGGTAGTTACTTTGATAACCAGTCATTGGAAGCAATCTGACAATGACGGAGCTGGTGTCAAACTAGTTGCATCTGGCATGAAGCTGTTACATATTTGGGCTGTTAGAATTGACAAACCATCCCATTTGGTACCCTGACCAAAGGATCCCACTGTGTGGCAACAACCGCCAATCAACCAGGTCACATATTGGTGGCAGTGACTAAGAGTCAACTCTAGAACGCACTTGTAGGTGTCACAATTAGTTAATTTTCAATTCAATTAAAAGGTAAGGCCTAACTCACTTCCCAAAAATGGTGTTTCATCGATCAAACATCAGAATATTGATTCTGGAAAATGGGGTGGGCAGAGAATTTTTTATTAACTCTTTGTGAAGTTACATACAATGAAATTATAGAGACTAGTCCAACCAGAATCAAAAACGACATTAATTAAATATAATTAATTATATTAAATATAATAGTATGACAATGATACTAAATTTAGTTTAATAGTTCATTTGTGCATTACATTGGGCCACAATCTCAGTCATGTTGTCAAAATGACTAGAAGACAATATTCGTCTTGGTACATTAAGAATCTATCAATAAAATGGATTGGAAAATCAGTTAATTCTAAAATGTTTCTAGAAGAAGCAAATCAAGTAATAGTAACTATTTATTAAGTGTACCTTAGATTTGGTACAAGTATGAAGTACCTTGTGAAAATAAAACTCACTACTGATCTAGGAAGAGAATAGCTAGCTAACCATTACACCATGACCAATTACCCAGTAGTGGCCAAAATTGAATCAAGATACTGTTCTTTTTGTTATTTTTATGCAGTCAGAACAACTCCAGAGCCACAATCAATGTGTGTGGATAAACATGGAGACATACATGACCAATTAGGAAAGCGTGGTGGTAAATTAGAATATATATTCATTCATATATAGAATTGTTAAATGATAAAATATATAGAGAATAGTGCAATGAATTAACAAAATACTTTTAGTTTTTATTAAGTTTATCATGTTAATAATATAAAAAAAATGATGCCATTTTCACTGGTGGTTGCTTTTATTTCAACAATTCTGGACATATTTACTTTTTATTGCCCTTTTTATTTATTCTTTAATTGGAGCCTTTTATGGTCTTAGTGTATGTTATAGTATCACAAAAATAACATATTATAAGCATCTATTTTCAAATTTATCTCCAATTTGATAGGGCTTTGTTTTTTTTCTAGAGATCTACCAAATGCCAATTAACAGATTTTATCATGAGTAACAGTGAAAAATAAGACTGAGTGCCAAACATTAATGCAAGTGAGCTTTGAAATTAACCCTAAATATTCTAAATAAATATTATTTGGATTTCAAGAGGCGATAAACTAACTTTTGAAACCACATCCTTTGTGGTGCCTGATCACTGAAAATCTTAGAATTGCAATACCAAGTCATGACTAAGAGGATTTGAAAGCTTACCAATTGTTGGTACTTCAGCAATACATACTCTACGCAGTGCATTGGCAGAACTGAAAAAGAAATTTCATTTAATTCATTTTTAGTGCAATTTTCAAAGATAAAACTGTATCTAACAAAATTAAATAATTAAAACAAATGAAATAAGATAAAAATACAAAAAGTAGTAGTTTCATTTTACAAACATCTATTTCAACATTATGAATCTTCACAATGATCACATTCTAATGTATGTTTATTAACACTATTAATGTAAATAAAAAATTTCTTTTTTAAAGCTATTTTAATCAAAATTTCGTAAAATAAACAAATTAAACAGATTTAAATTATAGGTAAAATTATTTGGAAAATATTCTATTAATCAGTTTCAGGCAAAATAAAAATTTCTTTTAATAAAAATTATTAATAAGATACAATATTCTGACTTAATGGCTACCAACTTAAAATTTAATTAACTTGTAATTTATAGAGAAAGATAAAAAAAATTACACAGTACTTAAAACATATCAAATTATTAATCTGCAAAGTTTCTACTTTTAAGCATGTATAGTTATTAAGATATTAGAAATTTTATAATCTAGTAACAAATTTTGAAATTGAGCAAAGCATTTTTTGTTAAATATTCATACACATTTTGTGTTTGGTTACCAGGTATAAATAAAAGGACAACATATCAAGTAGGAAGTCAAAGAGTCTCTCAAAGTAGTAAAAGGAGTCATTAAGAAATCTTCCTGTGTTTAATTGATTTTTCATCATACAAAAACTACCTTCATAAAAAGAAAGTGGTCATAAACAATTATATAAAACACCTCATTCTAGAATATAAAATATTTTTGTATCTACACTTCATCTGCTTTCTTTATTTTTTTTCTTTGTGGACAAAGTGAATATTTTTACAAGGCCAAATTTTCACCTGCTCAACCTTCCACATACTAATGTCCTCAATCTCTGTTTTTACTATCACAATGTTTCAGCCATTGAGCCTGATGACCTACTGTCTGTCAATTCAGGTAACATTCAGGGAAAGTATTTAACAAAATGGAAAAAAATTGGAACTTTGGACATGGTATTTAAAAAAAATCAAATGTCTATTCCACGCCCCCACTTTTCTCAATAAACCAAAACAGCAAGAAAATTAAGTAAAACTTATAGAAAAATTCACTGTTCACTAAAGAATGATGAATATTGTTAACCAAAATATTTTGTTTTATTTCTTGAGTCTCTGCTTCATAGTTAAAAATTATAAGAAATTGTTGTTGTTCAAGATTTTAAATCAACAGTGCATCCTTGATTTCTATACACAGAACTAATAGAACTGACTTGTTAACTTAGAAAAAAAAAGACAGAGGTGAATATTGTGGCCTTGTGTTAAATAAAACTTTGTAAATAAAAATCTATAGAGCATCCTTGTGGATGATGAATTGTTTTCCACTCTACAACTCTTTTCCCACAGAAACATTGCTAGCATCTCACTATTTTCATGGCAGATGTTCAGGGACTCTACAATCCTTGGTTTCACCAGTTAAGACATTCATAGCCAGGACACATACACTGAATTCAACGCATCCTCATTTCTTTCATATTCCATTGGTGAGAAAGAACTTCCACACAGCTTTTTTCTCAGAACTGTTGCATTATGGAACAGACACCTGAGAGGATGCCTTCCAGATTACTAAAACCTTAACTTTTCAATTGCTATATATCCTATAGGTTCCACCAAAATGGATGTTTTTTTTTTCCAAAATGAAAGTAAAAATCACATTTCAAAATATTTGCCAAAAATCTGGGAATTATTCAATTCAAACAAAATTTTACATACTTATTCCTACTTAATAGGCTATTGTATTAGAAAACTTTGGGAAGGTTTGTTTCACCACCCCCACCTTCAATATCTTATATGTACTTTTTAATTGAGGGGGATTTTGTCAAATTCTTTTTACAGTTATATAAAGAAAAAACTCTGAAGATGTTATTTCAGTAAAAAATTTATGCAATATCAAAGGTGTACATATTGAAAATTCATCCTGAATCTTACCAAAAATAATTTAATAAAAACTCACAAAATAAATTTTTCTGACAGTTGGTGCTTGCATAATTTAACGCATTATTTTCTTTCAGATTTGACAGTAAAAAAAAAAAAAAAAAATCTACACTTAATATTAAAAAAAAAAAAAATAGAATTTTGAAAGTTCCTTTGATTAAATAAAGACATGTTTGAAGAGTCAAAAAGTGTAAAGTCTTATGCCATTTTTTAGTTGTAATCTTTTTTTAAAAGAATTTAATTTTTTTTTTCATTTTAGCAATTTTTACATTATTTTTGGTATGGATATTCAAAAAAGGAAACAATTCTGAATTACTGCCATTGACTACTTTTTCTATCAGAAGTGTAATATACTGCTGCTGCTAAATCTCATGCCATGAAGACATTAACAAGAGCCACCTTGTCCATTCAGCTCATCCTTTAGTGCTAGAATACTCTGCTGGAGATGAGAGGCTTGCTGAAAGACCAGGTCTCAATACTGTATAGTAGCAGAGAGAGGACAGCAGCATTGTAAACACATAGCTTGGTTCATTAGTAAATGTCATGACACTACTATAGTAATCTCTAAGGGGGTCTCTCATGACACCTGCAGCCAGCCCACATCTGTTGATCTCTGTGAGGAGTTCGCTGATGCTGGAAACTTCTGTGCTCAAGTATACGGAAGACATGGCAAACTGAAATGGGCTGTTGCCAATGATGATGGGTGATGAGTCAGAGCTGTCTCCCACATACATCAAAAGAGTAATAATTCAATAGCTATTAGATTCAGAATAATAATAACGAAAAAAAAATATACATTAGGTGCAATTAGATATTTTATGACATCAAACAAGTATGGGAATAATAAAATAAAAGCATTGAATTAAACTCAAAAGTATGATTTAACTATAAAAAAAACAACTACTTCTAATGTAGTATAAAAAGTAAAATTATTTATTCTACGAAATTTCATAAAATCAAAGAATAAAAAAATGTTCTTAAGCTATTGGTTATATAAGGTTAAGGATAATTTATTTTTTAAACACGTTTTGATTCTGCTAGTGTTCTGTATTTCTTTAATTTTTATTATTTTTCAACAAGTTTTTAAGTCAAGGGTGAATTATACATTATTTTTATTCTTAACCTCTGACCCCACAGGCTACTGTGTGTAAACAAATGTTATTTTAAGTTTTATGTAAAAAGTAAACATTACTTTTACAAAATCCAGTTAATTTTAAAATTTACTAAATGACTTCAGAGCACATCTCTAGGATAAATATTGGATTTTAAAGAGATTTTTAAATTTGCTGTTTATATTTTTTGTCTATAAAAGTAGTTTCATGCATGATGAGTGAGCATGCAAATGTTTTACAAATGCCTATATATATATATATATATATATATATATATATATATATATATATATATATATATATATGGTGGACTCTCCCATCATATTTCATGCATGAGGGTCAAGCAGCTCAGTTCCTAGGAACCGACAACCAGACACCAACACATCATTTGATTATAATGGTGAATGATCGATGGATGTTGGATTTAACGGCATGTCAACTCCTATTAGTGGTGAAGGCTTTGTGCAGAACCAACCACACTTTTTGAAGGGACAAATACAGAGACCTGGTGCACTACAAGCCACAAGGTCCCCAAACAAAACTCAACAAGTTTTGAATTCAGGTGTCCTTCTCCTAGACTAGTTGCCATCCAAAGCTATCAAACCCAGTCTGGAGGGAGAAGAGGATTAATACCTTTCCGAAGGGTATTAGCACATAACTGAATGTAATGGAGTGAACTGGAATTTGAACTCAGCTCTCAGATTCCTCAATCTGAACTGCTACCCATTACTCTACCATGCCTTGTGTGTGTGTGTGTGTGTGTGTGTATATTTAACTGATACTACAGAACAAATATAATGCTTCAAAAAGAACTTTAGACATTCTTTTTTATAATTTTCCTTTAGAATTCTATCAGCCAACACTTCTTCAAAAGGAATCATTGACATTTAGACGCACTATTGAACAAAGAATTAAACAGTTTCCAGGAGCCATAGTTTTTGGTCCTTCTTTGTGTCCCTTATATCTAAAACTACCATGGTTGGGTAGAAATAGTCAAATACTCACCAAGAAAGCATCAGTGTGTATTACATCAATTTTCTTGACTGTAAAGTTACGTGCCATCTTTGAGACCAATTCGGGGTTCCCCTCTTTACAAAGTAGTTCCATAATAGACAATTTTAAATGTCAGTGCAATGCTGCATACATAGGATGGACCAATTGAGATTGGAAACCTGTATCAGCCAGCACGTTCCTGATAGTATAAGAGCAGGTAAGTCCAGTCGATCTTTTTGGATGACCCAAGCATTGCATGACTCAGCCATTGGTCAGCATCTTTTAGATAATCCTGATTATTTACATCAGTATACTGATAGTTGTTTTTTCATCTTTCATAGAGCTCATTCTGCTCTTCATTTGAAAATTCTAGAAGTAGTGTATATTAAAACACCAACCAAGCCTATGTAAGCAATAAGAGCAATTCACCAATGTACTCAAGTTATTTGGTGGGTGTGAGTGATACTTTTCTCTTTTATACTCACTGGAACTGTTATATTTTATTCAGTAATTATTTTACTAATAAATTGTTTTAGCTGTGTTCCATAATTAAGTTCTGGTGAATATCATTTTCTGTATTGTCAAACCAATGATTCTTTTTGAAGAAGTGTTGGCCAATAGAATTCTTGAAGAAAAAAAATCATAAAAAAAAAATGTCTAAAGTTCTTTTTAAAACAATATATATATATATATATATATATATATATATATATATATATATATATATATATATGTGTGTGTGTGTGTGTATGTATATTTCATTAAAAAATGAGCATACAGGATGAAAAAATTCCCCAAACTTAATAAAAACAAAGTTTAATTGTCAAAATTTTTGTTAATATTAAGAGATAGAACCAACAGATTTTTGATTATTAAATTATATTTTTTGATCCCTTTTAGAAACTTTGAAATTTTTAGCATTGGTGGCTAGAAAAACAAGCTTTTTTTTCTAGTTAGGGTGACTGTAAATTAGTATGGAAAATTTTAGCATCTTTTTGTGGTGCAAAACACCAATTTGGAAATACTTGCAATAATCAGATAATTGTCAAATTTTAATGAAACTTTCAGATATTATTTGCAAAGGAATAGTATTCTTTTTTTAAATGTTTTTTTTTTAGAAAGATTTTTTTTTTTTTACATCCATTAAATCCCCAGTTACAGAAAATCTGCTATGAATCGTAAAATAAGAAATGCAATAAAACTAAGATATTATTTAATTAGAAAAGCTTTTAATTGCTTTTATGTATAAAATATATAATCAACATTTTTTGTCTTACAAAAAAATTTTTCAATGAATAATGAATTTTTAGAATTGTTTTCATTTTATTTAAATAATTTACAAGCTTTTAAATCTTTTAAAATTCTGTATTAATTTGTAAGTCAAGTGATATTGTTATTTTAGAAATCACCACTAATTCACTACCATGATGAAAAAAACCCAAACTTGATGAAAACAATTTTTTATCATCTAAGTGTTTATTAAGAGGAAAGAGCAAAATATTTTTTGAGTATTTTTAACATTTTTTTATCCTTCCTAGCACATCTGAAAATTTAGTTAAAAATATTGTTTGTTTTTTTTGAGTCAACAAAATTGCCATAAAATCAATGATGTCCACCATTTTAAAGAAATTTGTAAACAAAACTTGAATTCTTCATCCAAAAATCTTGTAAAAATTAATACTTTTTTCAAAAGTTATTTGAGGAAAATTAGAAAATTTAAAGTTTAAACAAACATTACTTTTTTAGCAGAAAAAATTTAGTTGAAAATAAAAGAAGCATGTCTTAATTTTAACTGTTGTGACTTGTTTCAAGATGTGAATCGACGGTTACATTGTCTATTGACAGCTTACATCAGGGTAATTTATCAGATAGAAGTGACTATTTTTTCAAATTTTAAGTGAACTAACTTATTTAACTACACAGTAATTTTATAATATTGATTTTTTTTTTTTAGATATTTTAGCTTTACGTTTAAAGAGGATTTCTGGAAAAATAAAATTTAAAATACTGATAATAAAAGAAATTAAAAATTTCATAACTATATGCTTTTGGGTCATTGTCAAATTTAAATTAGGTACCTAATAATTATAGTTACAGCTCTCATTTTTATGCAATGTGTTAATTTTTAATAGAGTTATGAAAATGTTAATTTTTTTTTAATTAATTATGTAATCATTTACACGTTTCATAATAATAGTCTACTAAAAATAGAAGTGTAAAAAAAAAATTTGCTATTCAGTTTCATGAAAATTTGGTGGCCCTTTTTTGAAAACATTCTGATGAAGATATGTCAAAAAAGCCTGAATCACTGTTTTCATCTTAAAATTGAAACTAAAAAAAAGAAAATAATTAATATTACATTAAAAAAGGTATTTCTATTTTGTTTCCCGAGCGCTAATATCCCTTCAAATTTTTCCAAAATCATCATAATTCCGTGCAAATATACATGCTGAACTCGAATTAACAATTAAATTATGAAGAAACCTTACCGTTTTGGAGTTATCGGCAAGAAAAAAAATCTGACTTCTTGTTGGTCATTTATCCCCCATTACTGCCATCATGAATCCTCATTGACTGCCGAAAGATTTAATCTTTCGGCAGTGAATTACTTCTCAATAAGCTGGTAATGGCTGACGAAAGACCGAGAAGAAGTCCGATTTTTTTCTGGTCATTAACATCCAAAAAGGTAGGTTATGATAGTGCGTAGTGATTTTCTGCAAGGAAAGTCTGTAAAAGAAGTAAATAGGCCCAAATTTTATGACTCCGCCAAAAATCTTTCGGCAGTGAATTACTTCTCAATAAGCTGGTAATGGCTGACGAAAGACCGAGAAGAAGTCCGATTTTTTTCTGGTCATTAACATCCAAAAAGGTAGGTTTTTTCATGATCTAATTGTTGATTCGAGTTCAGCATGTACATTTACATGGAAATAAGACTATTTTGAAAAATTTGAAGGGATATTAGCGCTCAGGAAACAAAATAGAAATACCTTTTTTAATGTAATATTAATTATTTTCTTTTATTTTTTCTTTTAATTTATTTTATTTTGTAAATATTCATGTCCTTTTTATAATTATCTACAAAATAAAATTACAAAATAAAAAAAAATGCTAGAAACGAAATAATTAATGCGCTAATTTGTTTGTTTGAGTTTTATGGCATATCAACCACTGTGGGTTATTTAATGACAAATCCAGTTTCTGTTTATATGAATTTTAAATGCCTATTTTGTATGGAATAAAAAACGTATAGCTGGCAACATTATGGTTTCAAAAACGTATAGCTGGCAACATTATCTTTTACAAAAAACGTATAGCTGGCAACACTATTTCCTACAAAAAACGTATAGCTGGCAACACTATTTCCTACAAAAAACGTATAGCTGGCAACATTATTTTTTTACAAAAAACGTATAGCTGGCAACATTATTGTTTCAAAAAAGGCATAGCTGGCAACATTATGGTTCCAAAAACGTATAGCTAGCAACATTATTGTTTCAAAAAGGCATAGCTGGCAACATTGTTTCAAAAAAGGCATAGCTGGCAACATTATGGTTCCAAAAACGGATAGCTGGCAACATTATTTTTAACAAAAAACGTATAGCTGGCAACATTATTGTTTCAAAAACGCATAGCTGGCAACATTATTTTTCCGAAAATATTATCTGAGGCCTTGCTGTTGGATGTAGTTTATCGTCATACCCAGGACGCGGATGTAGTTTACCGTCATACCCAGGACGTATGCGCTAAGTTTAGTCATTAATTATTATTTCCTTTCTAGCATTTTATTTTATAAATTTATTTTGTAAATATTCATTCTCTTTACAAAGTTTGCACATTAATTGTTAAAAAACACCACTTGTCATCGCTTTTTTTTTTTACTCTAGTAGACCGACAAATTGTCGATCCTAACCATTGTTTTTTTTAAGAATTTTATAGTGTTTCCAAGAAAAAAATATTTCATGTTTAATTTTTGTTCTTTCATATTTCTCGTAATATTCTGTTAATTAACCGAGCCGGGAACCTAAATTAAAAAAGTAATAGTACATGTATTGTAAATTTTATAATGTAAAAAAAAAAAAACAAACAAATTACTTTTTAAAATACGGGATAAAAAAATAAATTACCTGAGATCAGTGTCCTCTAAAACAAACTTGATGTTTTCATCTGTTAACTGAGTTATACACACAATAGGTTGATTTGCATATGGCATAATGATAAAATTTAGTTTAAATTTTTTTTTTTTTTTTCGCGTTTTTGGAAAGGAAAAACAAACACATGCGACTTTTTAATTGCTTAAGACAAATGGCGATCATAAATACTCACCACGAAGCGGCGCTTCATAACTAATATTTCACAATACTTTATTTACACTACATAACAAATATTTTTATGAAAAATATTTGACTTCATAGCTTATATTTTTATGCATAAAATTTTTAATGTTATCATACATTGTCTTTCAACAAATCATTTTTTATTTGATTTGAAATTATTTTTTTTAAATTTAAACAAAACAGCTTTCTTTTTCGTTTTTATTTTATTTAATTTTTAGGCTTTTTATTTTAATTATTTATTTCGCAAAAATATTTTAAGGTGTCCTGTATGTTTAAATGAAACCAGTGCCGTTACAAATAATTCCAAAATTTTAATTAATAACTATCTCACAGGAATAAAGCCGAAAAAGCTCTCATTTCCTATACAAATTTAGTAGATTCGGATGAGACTTTTCGAATAAATAACTGACTATTCGGCTGTAGTGTTCATCACTTAAATTTTTTTTGTTTTGTTTTTTTTTTTTACCGTAATCCGTATCCAGCCATTCTGATTAAATCATATTGATTGGAATCGTTGAATCTACTGTTCTATACAACTTTCTTATAGTGCTAAATCTATTATTCATCGTTTAGTGACCATCTTTATTGAAACAAAGTTTTCAAAACAAAAGTAGAGCCTGCATTACTCAACAAAATAAGCAAGTACGCACAGTGGTTTATTTGTTCTTTCCTTTGTATTTTTAAATCAATTTCAAAACAGAATTAAAGAAACTGTGAAAATATCATTATTATCTGAATAAATTTGTATTGTATTTGATTCCAGTGGATTTTGAGGTAAAGTCATAATTTGAGTTGGAGTGTAAATAAAAGCGATCATCGGCAACATGTCATCATTTTCGGACAGTAACTTTGTAAAAAAGCTTTCCGAATTGAACAACACGCAACAAAGCATCCAGACGTTGTCCCTGTGGCTTATTCATCATAGGAAACATTCAAAGTCTATTGTCCAGATCTGGTTCAGGGAACTACAAAAAGGTCAGTCATTAAAAGAAGAATGGTAAAAATAAACAATATTGTACCATTGGAGTTAACCTTTTTCGGAGTTTTAAATTGTAATTATTGGGATGGAAACAAAGTTCCCGCACAACTTTTATAAATAAATTTGTGCGGTAACGTTGTTTCCAATCCAATAGAAAATACTTTCTTTTATTTTATTATATTTCTTTTCTTAAAAAAAAAAACCATTATCCTATTAAGTTTTGTCAATATTGAACTAACTAATCCGATGTTAATAAGCTTATTTTTACAAATTCAATTTTGGTTTTTGAATATTAGTTTTTTGTATAGTATAGAGACTTTATTTTATGTTTATCGTACAAACAAAATTTTATCAATTTCATTCGGAGATTTTTCATTTTTGAGAAAAATTAAGCTTTAAACATGACCCGAGTGAGATGGTTAAAATAAAGATTTTAGTGAAATTCAGTTTGGAATATAAAATATCAAACTGGACCTTGACTTTGTGTCACCCAAACCGCCATGTGAATTGAAACAAAAACACCTACGTGTGTGACTACGAAATAAAAGCAAAAAAAAATCCAATTGTAATAAAGACTTATGAAAACAGTAAAAAAAGCAAAATCTCCAATTGGAAAAGAAAAATCAACATTTATTTCTAATTTTGGAAACCTTTTTTTTACTTTTTCATAATTGGCACAAAATTAGACACTTTTTCGCTGCCATATTTGCGTAAACGTGCACAAGAATAGCTTCTTTCTTTCTTTTTTTTTTTTTTTTTTTTTTTTTTTTCCAAAAATATGAAAAATTTCCGAAAATGAATGTTGCATTCTCTAACAAAGCAAACTACACAAGAAAAATTATTTTTCATGCAAAAACAAAAAAGACCCTATCCGATTCTTAACTAATTAAATAATAAAACGAAAAAAGGTTAGGCCGGAATCTCTTTGATATGAAAAATTAAAAATCTTGCATTAGAAATAAAAATAAAAATAGCGCCTGAAAAATGTAATATATTTTAACAACGACTTAATCCCGGGGCGGGGCGGGGTATAATCACGAATATAATCATCGGTTTTCCAATATATGGTCAGGTCTCGTTCCATAAGGTGGGGGATAAGGGCATTCGAGTAGAATGTAAAAAATAAAGGTCGAGTGGATGATACAAGGGACGCCTCAAGCGCCAGGCCGGAGGTGATAGGTATCACATGGGTTCATCCCGATGGAGAAGTATTACAGCACCCTCACCTACGGAACTTGAGTTCATATTTACATTTTTGTCCATGATTTAAATATGCCAACAGCATTTCGGACGCTAAAATGGTATTTATTTATGTACTTTGATTTTATTTATTTACGAAAAATTTTACGTTTTTATTTTAACCTTAAAAATCATAATGCTAAAAACCGGAGTTTTTAAAACTATTCACAATGGTAAAGAGTAAGACACTTTAAAAATAATTATTTTTATTATTGCAACATATTAATTTTGTTTTTAAGCTAAGCCAGAATTAAAAATGTATATAAAAAGTTCAGTAGAAAATTTAGTTATAAATTAAACAAAGATCAAGTATTTATATAATTACAGTTGGACTAATATTTGTACCCTCTGGCCTTTAGGTGATTGTCATTAGGAAATTTTGAATTGAACCCTTTCTTTAATCTACAGGACTAGCAATAACTGAGCAATTCTGAAAAAATTATTAATCAAGACAAGATATCTCTAAACATGAACAGCAGAATGAGAACAATCCACCTCTGTAGATTTAAAAGGGTTTAGGTTGAAATTCCTGGAAAAAAGTAGGAGAGCAGAACTGCTCAAATGTTGTGATAGTAACAAGAAAGATAAGGATATAAATCCAATTATAAATAACTCTTTTCCTCAGAAATTCTGACAGAAAAGAACAGCTAATTAATTACACTGTAGTGTCAATACATGCCATCACCTTGGAAAGTTAACTCTAGCCCTAGCACAAGATACTAAAACAGTGACAAAAGTAAAGAATTTTAAGGTTAAAGAGCGGAGAATATAAAATTGAAAATAAACAAAAATTAGTTGGTGGGGGAGTTGAAACTTTGTATCATACTTTGGAGCAAAATATATAATCTGGAAGCAATGAAGGCTGTTTAAAAGCAGTAACTGCTTTTTCATTATTGTAAATCATTTTAGCAATATCAAATAATTTTATAAAAGGTGTTAGGTATTCTAATTACATTGTAACTATAATATCCATAAATTGGACCCATACTTTCTGTCTGCTGGTTGAAAGTATGGCTTTGAAGTATCCAGTTATTTTCTTTGTTATTGTCATATTACTTTCCCCTTTTTGTGATTTTTTTTCTATATATATATGTATATATATATATAGATATGTATGTATATATATATATATAGAGAGAGAGAGAGAGAGAGACATACACATATATATATATAATATGTGTATGTCTCTCTCTCTCATATATATATATAATAGATAGATAGATAGAATGTGTGTGTATGTATAAGAAAGAACAGTAAGATTTATAATCCAGTGTTCTTAGAAATTATTTTTAAAAAAAGCAGTGCTCGATACAAACAGTAGAGCAGAAGAAGTTATTAACTGGTTTACTAATATTAAGGAGAAACCAAATTGTATACTAATACAGTTTGATATTGAAAATTACTACCAATTGATATAAAAGGAACTTTTCATAAATGCTATGGATTTTGCTACCCAATACTTGGACATAAAAGATGTAAAGAAAAACATAATCATTGGACTCTGCAGAGTCCTCTGACCTTATTGGTCTTTTTATATTATATAATCTTACTGCATATTGTGAAATTAATATAAATGGCATTATGATTGTAAGGAATTCTACAAACTTTAAAATTAGAAAACTATTACATAGAGAATTTAAATGCCTAAACTTAAAAATTACTGTAAATTCTTGATATAACACTAAATTTAATGAATAATAGATACCTACCTTACAAAAATCCCAATACTAATCCTATGTATATACATCCTCTATGATTAAGCATATACCTTCATCTATCAAAAATAAGAATAAGTACAAATTCAGCAAATGAGAAAATATTCTATGACCATAGTGATTTCTATAATAAAGCTCTAAAGAATAGTGGCTATAAATGCCCAAAACTCAATTATATAAAAAAATGAAAATGGACACCATAGAAATAGAAAAATCATTTGGTATACACCCCCCATACAACCAAATGGTAAGAAATAAGTTAGGACAAAAATTCATAGATATTTTCCTAGAGATAGTAAACTCAGTTCAATTTTTAATAAAAATACCCTAAAATTAAGTTACAGCTGTACTGAAAACTTAGAAATGATTATTAAGAAACATAATGCCAATATCTTAAATAAAGACTTATACCAAAATAAAAAAAATATGGATCCTAAAATAAAAAGAAATGAAGATGAAGAAAAATTATGTAACTGTAGAAATCCTCACAACTGTCCTCTTAATAATAAATACCGTATTGAATCAGTAATTTATCAATGCAATATCTCATCTATTGAAGATCCAGACATGGTTAAATTCTGCATTGGTTGCACAAGAAATGAATTCAAAAGAAGGTGGACCCAACATCAAATGTCCTTTAATAATAATAAATACTGAAATCAAACATCCCTCTCTAAATATTTCTGGCAATTAAAAGAAGCCAGTAAAACACCAATAGTAAAATGGAAATAATAATAAGATAAGCTAGAGCTTGTAGGTCATTAAATGATCCATGTCCTTTCTGCTTACATGAAAAAGTATACATTATTAAGCTTCCGAAAAATAAAAATTTACTAAATCAAAGAAATGAAATAGCTATTTTTGTAGTCACTGTCAAATATTTTCCTTAAGTAATAATTAATTTTGGAAAAAAATGAAATAAAAAAAATAAAGAAGATACCTGAAACATACATATTTATACTTGATCATTAATTAGTAATTAAATTCTGATAGTTATTTGTAAAAATACTGTATAGTCTATTAGTTATTAGGAGGAATGGTACTTTAAATTTGTAGGAATAAAATTTAAATATTAAAAATATGACTCACTCATATTTAAATGACCCTTTTAGAAAATTTTTGTGTATAAAAATATGAATTAAATGGATAAACAAAAATGCCAAAAAATTTTTTGTCATTGAAAATCCAGACAACATGCTGATTAACAGATGTCTATGTTTGTGTTCAGCCACCCCCACCACACCTAACCTTAACCTGACTTTGTAAGTAACATATTTGATACATAAGTTGTCCAGGGAAATTAAAACCCAACAACTAATCAAAATAGATTGAATTTCCCTTAACCATAACAAATCAAAATATTAAAATTGTCTGCACTTATAAATTAAGTAAATTTCTTAGAAAGTTATTTCTACCATTGCTTGACAATGGAATGAAACTCTGGATTTTAAGTTTAATTTTTATAATTAAATTTACAATTTTAGTTTCAGTTTTGAAACAAAGAAATTTCTGTGTTGCAATGGAATCATATTTCTGAAAAAGAAAATTATAACATATATATATATATATATATAGGGAGAGAGAGATTGTTGAGTAAACAACCCTATATAATTTACCAGCAAGAATATTGAAAAGTCAAAACCTTTAATTGAAAAATTATTTGCCAAGTTCATATCTAACACAGGATTATTTTGCTTTTATGCTTTTTCTATTTGAATTTTTTTTTTTAAATTGACACACTAGCATCAGTTTTCTATTCCATAAAATGTCTGCATTTAGTTAATTATTTTGTAATTACACAATTTGTTTTCTTTATATTCTAGAGATATGATTAAACTATTTTTTATTAATTGTACATCTTGTGAGAAAAGGAGGATTTTAACTATTTTTTATGCTTATTCTACTTTTTCTTTTTGATTCCAACTCTCCCAGAACAAGAAAATTATTTTTCTCTCTATGCCTAGTTATGAAATTTGTTTCATGACTTTGATTTTCTTCTCTTGCTGTTTTCTTTTTAATTTCTAAATATAATTTCATTTTCTAGTAAAACCCAGCAAAAAACTCCATTTTGTTTATCTTGCAAATGATGTCATCCAAAACAGTAAAAAGAAAGGACCAGAATTTTCTAAAGATTTTGGCACTGTTCTTCCAGAAGCATACAAACATACAGCCAAGTAAGTATATTATTATTTGAACAAGTGATAATTTTGATAGTTATTATTATACTCTACATTAAATTTCTACACAAATAACAAACTGCTACTTGAATTTGGATGTATGATTCAATATTTATCATTGTATCAAGTGTATGAAACATTTGTCTATAATGGCTAACGTGTCTCGTATATATAGTAATATTTAATATTCTTAACTTGAAATTAAGACTTTATTTTGGATTAGTATAACCATTTTATTGTTATACCCACAATGTTTCAGCTGTTATACACTCCAGCCTTCAGGTGTCTGTTATTGTACTTGGTAATCTTCTCAGAATTTTGAATCAAACCATTTATTCAATCCATTTCATATCAGTTAAGACACACCAGTCTGATTCACCCTTGTCCGTTTCTTCCACTGAATCAGATCATGTGGCTTTTCAGCAATACTTGACTCAGTACTCATGCAAATGGAGAGGCATATATAATAATGATAATTCTACATCTCAAAAATTCCAACAGAAATTAAGGTTTATCTACTAGTATTAATATAGACATTAATAACCGTATAACTTTTGTTTTCTATAGTATGAAAGTTTACCCCTTCTGTTGAGAAAATATCTAAAATATCTAAAACACGATATGAAGAAGTGATGTCTTCCAAAATAGTAATATTCTCCTTTTTAAATTTTACCTTTATTGATAGTTTTTCTTTTACTAATAATAAAAAAGTTAAGAAAACAGAAAATATGCCAATTATGTTTTAACTTTTTTATTATTTAAATTTATTACTATAAATTTTGAGAATTTTCTAAATTTTAGCTCTATTTGTTTATTTTTAGAGATGCTGATGAGAAAATCAAGCAAACACTAGAAAGAATCCTTAACATTTGGGGAGAACGTGGAGTTTATGATAAAGATTTTATTAAAATTATGCGGCATAGTCTCAGTAAGTAAAAGAATTTTTTTCTAATTGCTAAACATGAATTTTCATCATTGTCTTATGAATTATTCAGATTGTATCTACAATACTGAGTTGAATATATATAGAATGTTTTCATTCCAGTTCTCACCAGAAGTTGTCTCATTCATTTCATACCAAACTCTGTTAATTAAGGGAAGGAATTCTTGAATTATTTTCTTCTATTTAAATCTGATGTTTCTTTTATTTTAATCTGTAAGGAAAGCAGGGAGCCTAATTAGAGTTCCATGTGTAAGAAGTGCAGGTAACTGTTAGCATAGAACTTATGGTTACATTTAGAAATTAAATAAAATTTTAGAAACCTATCTTCCAATTTAAATTTGTGAAGCCAAAGTACCAAAGAAGAAGGATCATCAGAATAATTCCTGAGAAAATATTTATAGTTAGGGCACAGGAAAGTGACTGAAGCTGAAATATCAGGTCAGGACCAATAACATTGCAGATTCTTCTTTGGGATTTTGTCAAGGATCTCTAGATATATAACGATCACCAGACAAGATATGGCATTAATATTTGATGCATAAACAAATGGTAGACTTATAAATGTGCGAGACAGATTTTGGTGAGAAAAAATGCCTTGAGAAAATGTAACATTCATATGTTGGAAGAAAAGAACGAGAAGAATAATAATATAGATGCTATTATTCTGATCTGATTAATTCTAAGACATTAAATATTACTTGCAAAAGTAAGTTTTGAAAATATGGTCATGATTTATTTATTAAATTAGATATCTTAACCTCATTTTTGAATCTTTATATTTAAACTTCATGGAGCACAATTGTCACTTTCAAATAATTTGCATGACTATGTGAGTTTATTATTTTTTCATATGTGTTATATTTTCTTAAAAAAAAAAAGGAAACTAACTTTCTTGTCCACGTGACTTTTCACACATTCCCTTTCCTCTTTAAAAGCTGCGTTCTTCTTCCTCTGACTTGGAATTGGATGCAGTAATACTACTGCTTATAACCCTAGAGGCAATAGCCAATGCGAACGTTACAACAGCATAATTTGGAATACCATATTATTGGCCCTGGAATCAAAACAGTTACCAATTAGTGCTTGGCAGGATGTTCTACATGATGTGTTAAATGCTATCCGCTCCCTGCTATGCACCACTACGAATGCAACCCCCCACGAACGAATGTTCAATTTTGAAAGGCGGTCCTCCTCCGGTACTCCGTTGCCTGTTTGGCTCTGTGAGCCTGGGAAGGTATTATTAAAACGATTCGGTGGCAGAGGTAAATATGATCCTATCGTTGAGGTAGTGGAACTCTTTGAGGCCAACCCTACGCATGCCAAAATACGTCACAATGATGGCCGGGAAGATTCGGTTGCACTGAGATGGTTGGCATGTTTTCCATGCCTGGATGGACCTCAAAATACTCAACCCGACGTGGACCATGCAGATTCAACCCTTTTGCTTGATACAGGTCCCGTTAATATTTCTTCACCTTATACAGAAAATGAATCTGTGAATAATAGCCAGAATCCTGAAAGTCAGCCTTCTCAGAGGTCTGGCTCTTCCAGTGGTGAACTACCTCCACGCCGGTCTAGCAGGATTCGTAGACCAATCCAACGACTGCATTTATAAAACTTTTTCAATCTCTTTTGCAAGTGGGGGAGAATGTTATATTTTCGTAAAAAAAAAAAAAGGAAACTAACTTTCTTGTTCACGTGACTTTTCACATGTTCCCTTTCCTCTTTAAAAGCTGCGTTCTTCTTCCTTTTCATTCTGAATTCTTTCCTTTGTTGATTGTCAGTAATCAACAAAGGAAAGAATTCAGAATGCTGTGAATTAAGTTCAGTAAAGCCTTAAGAAAAGGTTATTCTATCCTTGCTTTCTTCTTTGTACTATGTAACAATATGTAAATTACAATCACTTTTATTCTCAAGTACAGATGAACTGACATGTTCATTCATTGCATTAATAGACTTAAGTTTAATCTAAAATACAATTTCAAGAAGTACTCTTTTGTTAGTGTTGGCATCTATGTTGGTCGATTTTTCGAGTTGCAATTGTATGTATAGTTTGATATCTTTTGGCATAACTTGTTTCTTAAAGATTTGGACTTTTTTTTTTCTAAGTAAAAAGTTTCCTTTTAAGGTTCAGAATCAACCTTTTCATAGTGATGATTGCTAGTCTACAATTTTAGGAACTGGAATAAAAAATGGTGAATATTTCTCTGTGTAATTCAAGTCATGGTTTTACCAGTTTTAAAGCAAATGAGATGTAGATTTTACTTTGCAACTTTGTTTCTAGTGTCTAACTCAAAATACTTTCCCAGATTCATAATTAGCAATAGGCTATTATTTTCTTTTGTTCATGTCATTGTTATTATTTTACTTATAAGATTTTGAGGTTTCCTTTGGACAGACAGCCTTTTATTACATCTCATTTCTTTTTCTAAACTCTTTGAAAGTAAAGATAAATAATATTTATCAATTTTGGTGAATATTGATATTTAGTAGCAAAGTTATTCCTAACATCAGGGCAAATACTTGGTTGCCATTGTTATAGCATTCTGAAAAATTCTTTTTTTTTTTTTTTTTTTTTTTTTCCTTTGAAAGACTTTTCCATATTGTCTGTGGAAAATAATAGTGTCTGCATGTTGGGTTATATCGCTTTTCCTGTTTTATCATTGTAGAAGGACGAAGTCAGCATTCAAGTAAAGCTAAATCTTCCTGTAAGTATGTGTCCCTCTCTTCTTTACCCTTTACCCTTAGACACTTCCCTCCATTTATTAACAGAGGTGTGCCTCCTGCTAATGTGGATTCATATTATTTTGGTTGATCACATTCATTCCTCCTCAGTGTTAGAAAATACTTAATAAAATGTTTTTTTAAATTCTTTTTTTTTTCTAATAACTTTTACATTATTAATATTTTGATTATTCCAAAGTAATTGAATAGTCTGTTTGCTTCTGACTGTATATTTGTAAAATTCTGAATATATGCCTTTCTAAAGTTTTTTTTTTTTTTCTAAATATTGAATTGTGTTGTGATAAGATGTATATGACCCAAGAATATGTGTTGACTTGCAACCAAAACATTGATACTTTAATTAATTTGAATTCACTGTTGGTATCAAATAACTCGCCTTCAGTAACAAAGGTTGCATAATCCACAATTCCCAAAATAAAATCCAAAATAAAATACAGACTTAAGTTTTTGAATTTACTCTGATTTGATATGAGTTGGTTCTTCATAAGTTTAAAAATTTGTTCTTTGTATCCATGTAGATATGTAAATAATTCATTTAACATGCTTTAACAATTTGACGTTTTCTGTTTTAACTCATCAAGTGAAATATATGCTAGCCAAGTCTATTCATTTGACCTGTTACATTTAACTCCTTCAATTATTTACTTTCTTCCAGATTTTGCATTTTCTGATCTGTAGAAAAAAGCACTTTCTTATTCTGGTTTAGCTTTCTTCTTTGCCAGTCCATCCAATGTCCAATCCCCACAGCTGATTGATGAATTGATCACTTCGATCCAAGCATTGTGTTTGATTTTGATCATGAGGCTGGCAAGGATCAAATTATTGACAGGAATCATTATATTAATTTGAATAAAAGAAAATGTTTTTATATAACATTCTTTGGTACAGAGTTGGTATTACAATTACCAATTCTTCAGGCAGGAATATATATGCTTCATGCAGAAAATAAATTCCTTGTGCATAATTATCAACCCTTCTTGCTTCATATATTAACATGACTCTTTTGTTGATGTGACTAAGTTTGACACAAGGCTTCTGGAACTAGGCTTAAGTCAGGTTTTCTTCAGGCAGCAAGTCACATGAGATCAGGCAATGTGATCATCTCTCGCTTCCAACAGCAATTTGAGTGACTACTGATTTGGTTGCCTCGATCTTCTGCTTTTATGGACATTCACCCAAAACTGGCATGGAGTCTGATATGTCCTAAAGTTTCAGTGATTCCTCCAAAACCTACAAAGAATCTTTTGTTGTCTGATGCCGTAAAACTAACTGCATGCCCAATTTTGGGGATATCCTGCCTCCTAAGAGTGGTGGTAGCAGAATATCAATTTGCCCTTACTCCTTACTTGTCATATTGGTACCTCAAGCCAATACTACCTGAGGGTATAGGTAATTCTTCTGTCCCCCTTGGTATTTCACCTGAGCCCTTCACTTTGGTTATCATTTTGACAAGCTCAATTTTTAGGCAAACAGGTGTAGCTTAGCTTCCAATCATTAATTTTACTTATTACTCAAAATTTTTGTCAATGGAATTCCCCAACTCAGGCCCCATTCCCTCAGTAGGACATTCACCAGCTGTTCCTTTGACAGCCTTCTTAGCAAGTTTTGACTTGTGTCAGTTCTTATCTAAAGAAACCCTTTCTTTAGCAATCCACACTTTCCACCCTCTCTGACAAGTGAAATAAATCAATCCTTAAAACCTTGAATATATCATCTCTCCACGATTCTCTTTCACGTCTGTGATCATCAGGAGATTTTCCATAATCCGCACTTTAGTGAGTGGTCATAAATCAATGCCTTCATTTCACCCTTGTTTAACAAAATTCTAGGCCATCTTCAAATGTTCTTACACCATCTCTTCCTCGTGGGTTTAAATTATCTCAATGGCCTTTTCAGCAAAATTCCTCAAAATAATAAAGTCGTTTTATTTCAATTCAGCCCTATTTCCTCCCTTAGGGTTTATTTACAGAAGAAAAACAAACTTTCTGAATCTAATAAAATCTTGCTTCATTTCTTGGTATAAATATCAGGTTATCCCTTAACCCTTTCAGCGTCTAATAGTGTCACATCTCTCCACTCCGTTTCTTGGTATAGCTATCGGGCTATAACTTAACCCTTCCTGCGTCTAATAGTGTCACACTGGATACTATTCATATAATTCCTTATTTAATCATTTTAGGTTATCCATTTTGATAAACAAATGTTATATAAGTACAAAGATCAAAATAAAAATTATGCAGTTTAAATATCTTTGTAAAGTTAGTGCGATCATGATTTTTCAACAGGTATTATAATATATATACTCTGAGGTACCTTATCAAAAACATTCCACCCACCCCCAAATTTTTTTATACATTTTTTTTTGTTTGGATCAGGAAACAAAAGAACTACTTTTTTGAATTAAAACAATTGTTTTGTGAATTATCTTTTGTCATTTGTTGAAACTCTCAACACAAAATGATGTATGATGCTATATATGAGGTATTTTGTATGTATGTCTGTAATATATAGTATACACAAAAACTTTGATATTTATAACATTTAGAAGTAATTTTTAACTTTTATCCTGTGCTGTTATTTGACATTTGCATATAACAATGAATGAGTGATTTTACTTTATTTTGTTTATAAATTTTTGAACAAAATAGTAGTTTTTTTTTTTTTTTTTTTTGTTTTTGTTTTTTTTATCACAATTTTGGAAAAGCATTTGACTAGATTTCTCGAAATTAGATGAAGAGGTTTTGTTTAATTTTCATATTTCTAAAGGAAGTTTTTTTTTTTTTTTTTACAGTGTCACCCTGGTCTGAGTCTACAGATTCTGCAGCAACTACAAACCATAGTCATAATAGTAACACAAGCACAAATAAATCTCCTACAGTGAAAAAGAAAAAACATCATGAACATGATCTAACATTACGACAAGAAATTGAGGCTTTAGAAGAACTTGGACAAGCCCCAACAGTAAGAGCAAACTCTTATTAAGCAGTTAATTCATTCGAACTGCTACACATCTCTTATATTTTTAGCTTATAATGTTTTCATGCTATACTAAAAAATGATAAACTACTAAAGTTAATATGAAATTAATATATTTATTAAATTTGATAGCATTAATTGATTTATAACCAGAATTTAAATATCAATACTTCACTATCTTAAAATGCTCAAAGGACATGGATAAAAATGATGTATCTTAGAATGCTAAAAAATGTTTTATGAATTTGAAGTATTATTTTTTTACTCCCCAATATATTGATAGAATTATATAATTGTTCCAAGTGTAGTATTTTTGCAGGTTTTTTATTCTTTCAGAAGAATATTTTAGGTATTTACAGAATGTGTAACTTATATATATATAAATACCACATCTGCTACTCAGTTTCATGCAGTGACAATCATCAGATTGAACTAGAGAACATTGAGCATTGAACTGTCAGTTTATTTTATATTTTAAGCTTTAACATTTATTCTTAATATTTGTATGTATGTATGTATGTATGAATGTATGTGTGTGTGTGTGTGTGTGTATATATATATATATATATATATATATATATATATATATATGGTCTGAAACAGAAAAAAAACCCAAAGAACTTTTGTTAGTCTTTAACCAAATTTATATAAATGAAATATTGCTGCCCAATTACACACAAGAGTATGTCTGTGTGTGTGCGAGAGAGGAGGTGCAAAAATTCTTGGCTTGATTTACTTCCCAAAATAAAACCAAGCATTAGAATTTTGGATGAAGACTATTTAGTGGGTCAAGAACTTTTCAGCACCTCCTTGTATATGCTGTGTTAATATTGTAGATGAATGCTTATTATATCATTTGTCATTGTGACCCTGAAGGATTACAAATTTTTTAAAAAGAATTTTTTTTTTTTTTTTTTTTTTTTTTTTTTTTTCAACATTTATCAATTCATGCTTGTCTTTGCAAAAGCCTTGTATTCATTCTCCTTATATTCAATTAGTAAACCTTGTCTTGACAAGGAACATAAGATCTTTATTTGCTTTCTTTTTTTTTCTTTTTTTTTCTAAATATATATTCATATATAGAAGCATAGTTTAGATTATGCAGTGATATACCTCATACCTGCCACAATTTCTTGTTTTTGCTTAAAACATTTGCATTATTAATTCACAATGAATTATGTTTATAGAAATCTATGTAATAATGTAACTAATAATTTATTTTGTAAATAAGTTTTATGCATATCTCAACTTTTTAATCTGTGCATATTCCCAATAAAATTACCACTTATGCATATTGGGTATATGAGAAAAAATCTCTCTTCATTATTATTGCCTAAAAATGTGTAACTTATCATCCTCAAGATATTGAAATAAAAATTGCATACAGAAATAAATTTTTTACTTGATGTTTCTACTTAAGTTAATTGTCATATGTTTCTTTTGTAATCATATTTAAAAATATTGCTTCTTTTAAACCACTCCATTATGGTTGTCTTAATTGTGTTTTAGACAGAAGACCTTGTTAAATCACTCTATAACCTTGAGAACCCTCCATGCAGTGATGCTGCAGTACGTGAAAGGATTGCTGCTTTGCCCCAAGAAGTTGCAGATCAGTCATGTCTTGAGAAACTGAAAGGTGATTAAATAGAAATACCTATAAAATGAATGCATGTACAATGGGCTTTGTGAAATATTTTGCCTTTTTTGAGTTTGGAAGGATTATATTATTTTGACTAGTATTTTTCATTTTTTTGCAATGTTTTTAGACAATCCATTCTTTGGTTAGGAAAGTAAATAATGTGAAATCAGAATAAAAAAACCTAACTTCCAACATTACTCATATTTCATGCATAACAAATTTCAGAAATTTTCATGATTAAGAAGGTTTCTTATTGTGTAACATTGTGTGTGTGTGTGTGTGTGTGTGCGCGCATGTTTATATGTGTATAAGTTTAATGATTAAGGTTAGAAATGAAAAAGAAAAACTGGATTTATTTTGTAACTAGTTGTAAAGAAAAACAAAATTATATTTCAGAAATACAATCTATAATATATGCGAATATCACTTTTTCAATTAAAGGGACACAATTCTTTAACTTTCAATAGCTCCTCTTCTGTATAATAAATGTGAATGTAAGTTTGTCACACTTTTTCAACTTTACTCCTAGAGACTGTAGCCCAACATATTATACCATTTTGGAATCAGGCTGACTTCATGGGCAAATTAAAAATGTCCTGGACTGGATTCAGACCTGCAATCCTGGAATTTTGGATTCCTAAATTTTCATTACTGTGATTATTCTTGGTGATTTTTGTACATGATTTTTTGCAACAAATTTTTTTGTACAATAACAGTTTTTATTACTTGGGAATAAATTTGTGAATAATCAAAATTAATTAGGAAATCCAGTGAAAGTCACCCATGAAATAAAAATAACTGTTTATACGGAAAGTAAAGACCTACATACATGAAATTGTCTTTAAATTAAGTGGCAGCAGAAGAATTCTTGTCAAACATTTAAAAGGTAAGCTTACATATTAATGCAATACTTAGATGCAGTGATCAATTTTGAGTTCTGTAGTTTATTGTTGCCTATTGCATCTACTCCTCACTACCTATTGTGATAAAGACCCAATTAAGAGCCCTTCTCAGGAACTAGCTTATATGCTGCCCAATAGGGTGGCTTTTAAGCTAGTATAAAATAGGAGTTCAAAAGATGTACTAACATATGAAATTCTTCACTTAAAAAAAGAAATAATGCCCATCAGAATGAAATGGGTATGAATGATTTGATACGGTTCAGTGGACAGACACATTTAAACATCATACTGTTGCAAGATTGTAATTCCTTATGTAGGGATTGGCATCAGTCATCATTTTGTTTATCAAAGTAGTGTGCGGGCTCAAGTACTTTTTCATTTGATGGTGTATTGTTGAACATAACCCATTATTAATTAGGGAGAATTCACAGATTTCTTTCTAAATGAAGGTTCTTCCTCTAATTTTACAGTCAAAATTTTTGCCTCATGTTTGAAATTGCTAGCAATGAGCAAGCAAAAAGACAAATTGAAAGTCTCTCTCTCTCTCTCACTTCCTCTTTCATTTCTTTATTAAGGGCAATAAAAGCAGTCAATTCAGACTATATGCATTGTCCTTTTTAACACTTAGAAGCAATCTTTTTTTCTGGATAAAAGATATCTAATTCAATTTTTAGCAAGAGGCAGACACAGACCAACTTTTGTATATAGGTCTGAAGAAAGCTGTAGAAATGAATGTGATGATGTAACTGACGCTGTCTATGTCTGAACAATGACAACAGTCATCAAACACCCTTTCGAGCCTCTACAGCATTCACTAGTCATAAAAAGAAGTGGGCGCTAGAACCATGGATCTGTACCCACATACCCATTGAATAAATTGCAATCATCTTCTTCTGATTTTTCTGCACTTTTGGGCTTAAAGCCACATCACATTGAAACAGCGGTTCCCATATGATCAACAAAGTTAAGCAACATCAAACCTGGTCAGTGCATAGATGAGTGACTAATCAGGAATACTGTAAACTTCAATGTTTGGTGTTGTAATAATGGCTTTGAATTGTTAATTGGAGAGCAGAGTTCCAGTTCAGTTTGTTATATTCACTTACATGCAAATACCCTTGGGAAAGTTATGAATCCACCTCTTCTCCCAGTTATGGGTTAATTAGTAAAATTTGTATCCCTAAACTAAATGATATGCCATAGAAAATGAAATAGTCATAAAACAATCTACACTAGTGTTTAATACTACAAGTAATAATAATAGTAGCAGTGATACTCTTTCAAATTCATGTCTTTTCATTATTGCATGTATATATTTTAAATTTTATTTTCTTCAGCTTCTTGCTTTTACCACAATGTTTTTAACTGATTTCTTTATTAGCTTTTAAAGTAAAAAGTGTAAAATTGAAATTAAAGATGTAGCTTTCAACAAGAAATGAATATTCCATACCTCAGTAGGAGGAACTAACATTAATTACAAAATGAGAATTCTGTTTGATTGTGAAAGCTTCTATAGCCTAATGATAGGGCTTTATGAAATATGAACTCTCAAGGTATTTACATTCTCAAGTGCTTGTTCTTAGTAACTGCAACTTTCTGTTTTTATAATAACATGACTAGATGAAGGAATTTGTGAGAAACATACTCAACAGTTAATTAATATTTAATAATCAAGAAATTATATTTCAACGTTTGTCATTTTCAGAGCATTTACTAACTAACCCACAAATGTTTTTCAGAATTGTTTGTCTTTGTTTTGTACAAGGTAACCAAAAAAACTCCTTGCCAGTTTTGATTTATTAGATAAAAAAGGTATACAGCAAATTTGACATACTGTTTGTCCTCAAAGTAATCCTCATTGGCATTCAGAACCTTTTGCCAATGTGTTTCCAGTTGCGCAATAGTAAGAATCGGGTATCTTGAATGCAAAGAAGTCTGAGTACCTGCCACAAGCCTGCTTCATTTGCAAAGGATTTCTCACGAAGGTGGTTATCCAGTGAATGGAAGAAGTGGTAATCTGTTGGCACAGTGTCTCCCAGCTAAGTTGTTGTATAATATCCTGACTACCCATGCCACATGAGGTCTGGCATTGTCATGGAGAAACAGTACATCATTGCGATTAACTGATGTTGGGTCCTTCTGCTTCAGTACCTGTTGCACACATTCCAGCTGTTGTGAGTACAAGTCTGCAATGATGGTTTGGTACCAGTTCATAGTGCACTACTTGTCAACTAGTTCACCAGACACAGAGCAAGATCTTGTGTGAGTGTAGAGATGGTCTTGTGGTGTGAGGTACAGGGCCCTGTGGTGAAACCAATATTTGGCACATTTGGGAGTGTCATACAGGACCTACTTTTTGTCGCTGGTGAGCACTCTATCAAATATGGATATGCTAAGAAAGCATTGAGAAACAGGTTGTCACACGTTACTTGTTGGATCTTGACAGTGTATGGGGTACCCACTTGCTCAACTTGTGCACTTCCCTATGCAGTGCAGGTCAAGTCTGTCTGTTTCATCAGATACCTGAAAGCATTTGGCAAGCTCACTACAGGTTTAGCTGTTGTCCTCCTCTGTGGCCACCTTCAGGGCCTCATCATCCAGGACCTGTGGCCGATCACTGCAGGGTTCATCACAAAGGGAACCTGACGTTCTTGAACTAATGTCTGGTGGTGCATTCACTCACAGTATTATCCTCAAAGGTTTAACGTAATCATCGACTTGATGTGGCTGTGGACAAGCCCACCTTAAAGCCCTGCCATGTTTCCTTACCACCACTTGAGCTATGACTAATTTTTTGCACAGTGCATGTGCATCGGTCATGAGCAATGTTCCCACTGCTTTCTCAGCATGTTACACACTCATTTGCATATGAGTGATCACTTGCTACACAACGTAAAAAGCGGTAAGGATTTTTTGGGTTATCTTATTATAACATGCACACCCAAGTTGATCTTAGTTCAAACCTGGTCAGCAGTGACCAGGTGATATGACCCTTGCTATACACTGCCTATACAGAAGACTCGTCTCGTCCTTTGTCTGGGCAAGTTTCTTGAGGCTCCTCATGGCCTCTACTGCTATTCCCTCATTTGTATACTCTTTTATCAGCAATCTCACTAAGTCTGCCCACACTAAACCAGGGACCCTCACTAGGTACCCCACTCCAAACTCTCAGCTCATCATATGCCAATAGTACTCTCTCTACTTTAGACAGCTCATAGATGAGCTGCTTCTCTATTACTGTTAACCAGTCTTACAGTTCTAGGTCCCCTTTCTATGCTGACACTCTGGGTCTCCCCAACAGGTTTCTGAAATTACTTGTTACCTGAGATCTGCTCACCTTGTTTTTGTCTACCAATCGCTCAGGTCCAACATTTGATTCATGCTCACTCATTTTTGCTTTCCTAACTAACCATCAACACAGGAAAAGGGAGACAATCTGGCAATTTCTAATTATCATAACAACTTAAAAAATTTTTTTTCTATTGGTGAGATACAAAAATAACACAAGAAATACATAGAAACCAAAGAGTGTCTTATCTGTCACTTGTAAAGAAAGATGTTTATTGAGTTTCAGAACCTTATAGTCAAAATAACAACTAAAGTGCATTGGTTCTTTTACTCCTTTTACAAATTGTTTTTTCTTTACTTTTTTCTTTCTTCTTGTCTTTTCAGCTTGATCACTTGGTCACTCTGTGTTCTTGAGTCAATCTTTTTCTTTACTCTTTTCTTTCTTCTCATCTTTTCAGCCTGGTTGCACTATGTTCTGTGTTCTTGAGTTGATCTTTTGGTTACAGACACCAAATATAATAACCTTCAAGGTCTATCCTGGTTATGGCAACCAAATATATCATGCACGACCCCATTGAACCTGGTCAGCAGTGACTGCCATCAACACGCCATCAATGCAAGAAGATGACTTGGTCCTCAGGCTCATAGGATGATGAGTTGATTGCAGGGTCAATACCATATTGTTGCTGGTCAACAGGCCACTGATCACTGGCCACCCCAGTTCACACTGCTCTGCCCATGTTGTGTTTTTTTATCACAGAGCAGCAGAGATTGAGTTCATCAGTTATTGCAGCACAGGTTAGAACCATGACAAAGCTGTGTTATGAAGGGAAAAAAAAAAGAAATGTTCTCACAGATGAAATAAAAACGAAAGATTCTTCGGGTCAATTTTCAGTCTGGTTTATGTAGTTCTTTGTATAACATTAATCCTTCCCACTAAAATCTCTGCAGTGACATTTTGCCTATTGGTGCTAATTCTTGGAACAGGGCAGCAAGTTATGTGGATTTCAGTAGCAACTTTGTCTGCTCTTCACCATTTGTCATCTCTTCCTGGGTCACCTAGTGCTCTGCTTATGTTGACTTTGACCCAAAACTGGAGTGGAGTTGACGGTATTTGGGGATCTGGTGATTCCCCAGGTTTCCATATAAATTTGAACAACAGTTCTTTGTTGTCTGGTTTACAATATTAATTATCTCCAAATTTGAGAGAACCATTAACCCAACTGGTGATGGTTGCAGGTTGAGCCTGCCCCTATAACTTATTCCTTTCTTATTTATGCCTCACACCATTCCTTCTAAATGGGCAAAGGTAATTTTTCCTTCTTTCTTAGTATTTCATCTAAGCCCGTCTCTTTTGCTGTCTCTTTGACAAATCTGATTTTTAAACCGAGTGGGTAAAAAGGAGGTTCTTACTTTTAATCATTAATTGTAATTATCTTAATTTTCAACAACAAATTTTCTCAGTCTGTGAATCCTTTTACTTAGGCAGACATTTACTAGCCATTCTGTCGACCCACTATTAGCAAAACATGTTTTCATATCTTTTCACTTAATCGTACTCATGAACCTTACAGATTGATTTTGTATTTCAATTTCTTTGAGCAAGGGATAAAATCCTATTTCTCATGTTCTTTACATTTCCAAAATTGGCAAAACTATTTCCGCTCTTTGACAAGCAGACATAAATCAGTTTCTCGATTCTGCCTTCACCTTAAAAATTACCAAATGTTATAACCCAATTGACTTCTTCTTCCATCTGGTAATCATGAGACATGTTTTCATAAGTTCCACTTTAATTAAGTGCACATAAATCAATTTCTGCTTTTGTTTCTAAAATTCTCAGCTAACCTCGAATGTACTTTCACTATTTCTTTTTGGGCCTTGTAGGTTGAAGCCTTCCCTGATAATATCTTTCCCAAAACCAATAAAACTTTTCAGGTCTGTCTTTTCTTTAAGCTAGGTTTTTGATAAGAAACCGTTTTGTTCATTTTTTCAGTTATGTTATTTCAAACTTTTAACACTCTTCATCTGTTCCAGTTCATATTTTAAATTAACAGTTTTTCTTTACCACTGTTACATCATAATTGTCTAATTGGCAAAATCTTCATAATGAAAATAGTTTTTCTAGATTATCGTATATTTTATTTTTTGCACTTGAAATTTCATTCAATTTGAAATGGCTGATTTTTAAAGATTTGAAAACTAGATAATCCTACAAATAATCTGATTAATGATGTTTTTCACTTTGATTTCTTTATATTCATGCAATATTGTATAAGAAAACAAACAGCAATTTCATCAGACAATTTTAGGACAGTATAAATATGCAAAACATGACTGTAAATAATTAATATTTGAAAAAATAAAATCAGCAAAAAATGTTTAAATGTTTGTTCAAATCAACCACATAACATTAATTTTCACTTTTTATATAAGTACATAAAATTTAACAGCATAAACAATTAGGGGATAATGAAAAGGTAAAATGATTTGTATATAAGTTGCATAATGAAAGTTGAAAGTATACTAATAAATTTCTTGATAACAGATTTCAGAATGTCTATAATAGATCTTTAGAATTTGGAGGAGTTGTCCACACACACACACACATATATATATAGATATATATCTGTGTATTTAGGCAGCAAATTCTCTTTAAGGCATGTCCGATTGAATAAATTAGACATTATGTCTGCTAATTTTTAATAAAATCTGTTCAGACTCACAAATAACCTTCCCTGTATTGATGTTAAAGGATGAGAGAAATGTGCTATTTCTGTTTAAATTTCTTTTATTTTCATTTCCCAAGTACTTTCAATCTTTTTCCAAGATCATCTTAGGTGTGCAAGTAATACAAAACTATATGTTGTTCATTAATATAAGTATTTATACAAAGTTGTGCATTGTTATACATTACTGTAATTAGCTATGGCGTTTTCATCTAGCTAATATCTTATGTGGAAAGTATTTCTGGATTGATTGATGGTAAATTATATGCACACATACATAAAGACCAATATACCTAAATTTATTGATGCTTTCTTTCAGACAAAGATGATGCTCAGAAATTGTCAGAAACTGTGGATGAAGCATATGGCTTATTGACTGAATATAACCAGAGGTTAGGGCAGGAATTAGTAGACAGGAAAGAAGCAGCACGAATGGTACGTGCTTATCTCAATTTACAGAGAGAACTTCTACAGCAGGCAGAAATACGACTCATTGTAAGTATCACTTTTGCATCAGTGACCCAGTATAAATTGTCAGTCAGTGTTTTGTAAACAGAATATCATTCACAATATAAAAGTGTTTCAAGAGTTTTATATTTGTGAACTGAAGAATTATTATATTTTTTGAATTTCTTAGATAAAACATTGTCTTTATCATTTAAGAATTAATGATGCATTATTATCCAACTGTCTAAATACAATCTGTACTTTTCTTTTTAGGATTACAAAAGGAAATTGGCCCGTGTAACAATGGTAAGGCAAGAACTAAAGTCACACATCCAAAACTTACCAGATCTCTCTCTCTTACCAGATGTTACACCTTTACCTTCAGCAGGGGACCTTTTTTCTATTGATCAAGCACATTAACAGTTTTACAGCAGAGTTTGTATCTCCAATATTCTTCTGGACATTTTTAAAACTTTTAGATCTGGATCATCTTGGACATTCTTAAACTGATACTTGATCATTTTACTGTGATTTTTATAAATAAAGTGAGAAAAATATGACAAAAATACAATTTTCTTTCATCTCATTCAGATGACATGCTTTTGTTAATTATTATTTTCCATTCTCATCATATCAAAGTTCATAGTCAAAACTTGATGCATTCCGTTTTAATAATATTGTTATAAAAATCATTGAGCAAGAGTAAAACTAATTCATTTTTAATGAAGCCATTTATGGAAACAGACAAGTAAACGTTTTCTCTAAACTGGTGAATAATTTCTATGCAATATTATTGCTTGGAAAAATCACTTAAAAAATCTGACAACTGCTTAGTTGTACTTTACACTCGGCCAAGCCTCATCAGTTATCTGATTTCAATGATTTTATTTCTGATAGAGTGAAGTTTAAGAAATTTACTTCTGTGTCTTGAGCTGATAATATGTCTATTTCAGAGATGGAAGACAATTTTCAAACTAAATTTTCATATTTGTAATAAAATGGGTGATACATGCAAAGCATATTTATTGACATGTTGTGACACTATAAGATGCTGGAAGGGTTAAATGGTAGCTCAATAGTTTTATCGAGTGAGGTGTGTCACTATAAGGCATTGGAAGAGTTAAGAGATAGCCCAATAAACATACCAAGAGACAAGGCAGGATTTTATTAAAATTCAAAAAAGTTTGTTTTCTTCCATTAATAAACCATAAAAAGAGAATAGGGATGACTTGAAGTAAAATGGCTTTATTATTTTGAGAAATCTAACTGAAAAAGACATTTGGATAATTTAAACCCATGAGGGATGGGGAAAGATGGTGTAAGAATATTCAAGTCAGCGGAGGATTTTACTAAGACAGGACCAAAATGGAGAGATTGATTGATTGATAATCGCTATTTAAGTTGCAGGTTATGGAAAGTATCCTGATAATCATGGGCATAAAAGGGAATAGATGGAGAGAAATACTTTTATGGTTTTGAGGAATGAATGCAAAGTTAAGAGAATTGATTTATTTCACTTGTCAAAAAGGGTGGAAGACAAAAAAAAGAAATGGGATTTCATTGGATAGGAGCTGAACCCCAAATTTCTTAGCATCTGGTTAATGTCCGACTGAGAGAATGGGGTTTGAGAAATCCCGTTGACAAAAACTTTGAGCGATAATTAAAATTAATGATTTGGGGGCCTAACCCCACAGTCTAAAAATTAAGTTTGTCAAAATGACAACTGAAGTGAAGGGCTCTGGTGAAATATCAAGTGGATGGAGGAATTGCCTACACCCCTTGGGTAGTATTGGTATGAGGTACCAACATGAGAAAGGAGGAGTTAATGTGGATCAATGTTCTGCTACCACTATTAAGGGGAGGAATCTCCCTAAAATTGGGCATGCAATTAATTTTCCAGAATCAAACAAAAGACTTGGGGCGAGAGTTTATATAAGTGAAAGATCGAAGCAGCCACGACAGTTATTCCAGACACTGGATGAAAGATGACCGCTTCACCTGATCTCATGTAACTTCCTGCCTGAAGAAACCTTCAATTTAAGTTGTTCCAGAAGCTTTATATATATTTAGTCACAAAATATTCGAAGAAGGAAGAGTCGATAACTGCATGATGAATATCTTCCCATATGAAGAATATATATTCTTGCCTGAAGAAGTGATAGATGTACTACCAGCTCTCTACAAGAAACATTATATAAAACATTTTCTTTTATACAATTTATTTTTTTTACTTGTGACTTCACTCTGTCCAGACCAAACTAATTCAACAATTCATGTCAACAATTTGATCCTTGCCAGCCTTGTGATCTAAATCAAACACATGGGACAAGGCAGGGCTTGGATTGAAGTGATCCATTCAATAGTCAACTCTGGGGATTGAACATCAAATGGACTGACAGGGTGGATGTCATATGTATTGTTTTTACCTTTCAGAATTTTTTCTTTAATACTTTTCATAATTAATTCTTTTAACCTTATCCTTTACTTCATACATAAATCATAATTCCTGCCAATTCACCTTCCCATAATGCAACTGGCATCCATCTTAGGTATTTCTAATGAAAAGCCTTTCATCAATCTCCCTTGGGGAATTAATATCCTCTTGCATGTTATCACATTAAGCAGTTAAAACTTGTTTTCATTTTGGGAATGTTTGATGAAGGTTAAAACAGATTTTGAACTTGAGGTCAAAGAATGTCTTGGAAAACCTCAGAATTTGAAAACTGACAACTTGAAAGAAATTTTTGAAAAATTCAACATGAACATTTGAATTTTCAAAAACACAGGTGACTCAGACAACTATAGTATGTTGTTCACAAGCCTGATGAAAACTTCAGAAGCTTGTAAAATCAGTTCCAATAGGTACTTGCAATGTTTGAACACTTTCCTTTGTGTAACATGAAAAAAAACATTTTTGGATAAGTATAACCTTAACATCTTATTGACTCCTTATGCTAAGGTTACTGTCTAGGTGTCTTACTCTGCCAGTTGATCTTCCAGCCTCCAATTTGTATTTAAATTTTTGATCTGAGCAAGTCTTAAGTAAAGCTGGTCAAAACACCCTCATGAGCAAAGATATTGAGTTATGAGAAAAGAAAGCAATTTTCAGAACAGACAACCAGTTCTTGCTTGTAGAAACAATGACCTAGAATTTATTTATTGAGTTACACTTATCTGTTTAACCCTTTCCAGTTCTGTGGTGCTATGACCTACCTAACTACAATTGGCTTGTAAGTTAGTAGGTATCAGTTTTATTCATAACATATCTCAGCAACAGCATTAGCCCTGACTTGTGGCTGCTAATTGGTTAAGTAATTCAAACTGGGGACCTGCAGACAAAGTTAGTATCCAAAACATGGTTTCCAAATCTTTCAATCAATTGTCAGTGTGCAGACAAAAACTTCTTAGGCCAGGGAAAATTATTCTCAGATAGATCTTGCAAGGGATGGTGGAATTATAGGGGGTGATATCAACTACTCTGCTATATTTCATCCTGACTGTGGTGACTATCTCATCTCATCTGGTGGATCCCTGTATTTATGAAGAATATATTTGTTTCATGTTTTGGATTACAAGTCGGTTTGCATGTGCATAGTAACAGGATATGGGGTAATGTTCTGGTGATGTCACTCTCTTGTGACATACAGCCAGAGTCAGTTGAATTCTTGATTCCAATAGTCAATCAAGGCAGAATGGTGGATGGTATTAAAAAATGAAACCATTCCATTATTGAATTTGGGCTTTAATTCAACCGAGCTAGTTTATCTCAATTATTCCAATGGTGAGGAGTGGGTACTCTTTGTTTCGCTCAATCCTACAGGTTAAAACTCTGTTAAATCATGAGTTGAAACCCAGATTATTCAAGATATTACTCCAATTTATTCTAATTGAATGCCTGTCATTTCTCCAACAGCCCATGATAAACTGAACCCCAGCTTACTTCTATTTGCTAAAAAAATCTAAATTGGCTATCTTGGCTTTTCAGGTTAACTTTCCATTTCACCCAGCACCAACTATAGATTCACTTACTAGGAAAATCCACACCAATAGGCAATGAAAAATATTCATTTTAAGAGTCTCAAACAAAAATCCTGGTTAGATTTAGGAGTCTTCAACATCACAATTTAAATAAAATCTACTAGAAGAAAAAAATACAATTGGTGGGATTGAAAAACAATTATGACTTGTTGGGACCCCCACAAATAGTACAATTAATAAGTATTTCATTTGAATGATGCAGTGGCTTAAATAAGACCTTTTGTTTTTAACCAGTAATTTAGCTGCATCAAAATGTGTCCTGTTGAAAATACAATGCAGCAAACTGTTATGTAGCTGAGATGGAAAGTTCTACGTTTGTCAGATTCTTCAAATCTATCATTAGTTTTGTTCCATGCAATATTAGTTGCCTGGTCAGCAATTCCAAAAACAGGATATTAAAAAAATGTCCTTAAATCAAAACCAGAATGATTTTTTTAAACTTTAACACTCTGCATTATATTAATATTACTTCCTTTTCCAATGCATTCTTTTTCAAGGACTCTTAATTGCAGTATCCTTATTGTTAATTTCATTCATTTTCTGTTGCCATAGAAGGATATGACAACATATCTATGAAATTCAAACACACTATTATCCAGGGATCAGAGTCACCTTCAGTTACAGGGTAAACGTTTTGTACAGCAAATGAAGTCATACAGTGATAAAGGTTAATGATGGAATACCAAGTTTACTTGAAAGATGGTTGTTACGTAGTACAGAGAAGAAAGCTAGAATAGAATTGTTACATAGTAAAGAGAAGAAAGCAAGGATAGAATAACCTTTTCTTAAGGCTTTACTGAACTTAATTCACAGCAGTCAGTAATCAACGAAGGAAAGAATTCAGAATGAAAAGGAAGAAGAACGCAGCCTTAAAGAGGAAAGGGAACGTGTGAAAAGTTACGTGGACAAGAAAGCTAGTTTTCTTTTTTTTCTTCTTTTTTTTTCAAAAATATAACAATGGTGTAAGGACATCGAAAGCCAGAGATATACTTTATTGAATAATGATGTTATGAATTTATATAATTCCTTATATAAATTCATAACATCATTATTCAATAAGTCAGTATTCTATCCATAAAAAAAAAAAAGAAAACTTACCAAAGTTTTTTTGGGGATAAAATTACTGTAAACTTTGGCTAAGTTTTTTTTTTTTTTTAAAGGAAGATGCTGGGGATTTGGTTAATTATGATTGTCTATAGTTGGGCAATCATAATCCATCACTGCAACTGTTGTACAAGAAAATACAGGAATCCCTCGATTAATGAGCATTTGATTAATGCATTTTTGATTAGTGTGCTAAAATTTTTATATCAAAATTCAGTTAGTGCATTTTACTCAATTGGTAAAACATTCTTCAGTATAACCATATTAAGGGAAGATTGATTTTTTTTATAGTTCCTGATTAATTAAAAATTTTCTAAAATTTAAAAATGGAAAATAGGTAACTATCTTGTTTGACAAATATTATGTTAAAAAAAATGGAGGTTATAGATACATTTTATAATATAAGCCGATAATAAAAATACATTTTTCAATATTTGTCTCTATTAAAATTTTTTGAATATTTTGATTTTTCATGTTTATTTTGAAGGTCTTAAAAATTTCTGATTTTTTGTTAAAAAAATGGGCAATTTAATTAAATACAGAAATTTACATTTGTTAAAAAATATCAAAATAAAGATGGAAAGATTATAAATAAAATTTTCAGATGAATATACTAATGATTATATGTTTGGAAAATTTTCAAAAATAGAAAATATACATAACATAGTTCTTTTTAAAAAATTAAATTAAAACAATTAGACTGGGTGTCACAGTCAACCCTATTGAAAATATATGAAATTTAAGGAAAAGAAAAGGCAAAGTCTTTAAAAATATTGATGAACTAAAAGAAGAAAATATGGATATTTGGAATAATATCGATAGAAATTTAATTTCAAGCTGATTATATGAAGAACAGAAGAATACCATCTGGCAAAGCATTCTAAATAAATTTTTCATAAAAAATCAGCTTAATAAAGATTAATTCATAGCATTTTTATTGTACAGTGTAACCCGGATATAAGAGAGATTTTTGCTGGTCCCAAATTAGAGCCATACTTACCTAAACAAAATATACCAAACCCGGATATAAGAGACTTCTTCTCCGCTCCTGACAACTCTCTTATATCTGGGTTACACTGTGTCATCATATATGTACCTATATTTTAATTAAAAAGTATCCAAATTAGAAATTAATTGTGAACAAAACTAAAATTTGAGGTACAAATTACATAATTTTCTAAAAGTTATTATATTCAACTAATGCGTTTTCGATTAGTGCATATCTTTTAATGTACACATTAGCTGCACTAATTGAGGGATTACCATAGTTTATTGCTTTGATCTAAATTCTCTTAATCGTTTTTGCATTTTGTTCCCTTGGTAGATTATTAAAATATTTTGATCTTTCTGAAACTGGAAATTATCATTCTATTGATATTCATTTACCTACATAATGTTGGTGATTAATTGTCAGGTGAAATTAGAAACAAGGAAGAAACTTGGGATAAAGTGAGAAAAAACCCTGAATTTTTTAATGTCTTCAAGAGTATGATAATTGTAACATGCATTATGATAGTATAGCTCAGTACATGTGGACTCAAGAGAATATTGATTTAATTTAAAATTTAATAAATTCAGTATAAGCTTCTTTAACATAGAAATGGCTAATTTGTATTTTCACACTATTCACTATCAAGTAAAATTCTCATTTTACTAATCAAAATAAAAAGTAAAATTAACTGCAGGCTTTTTTTATGACATATTTTATAATAAAGAAGTTGTTTGAGTGATAAAATTCAAACATGTAGCATTTCACTTTCAGATAAAGTTAGACAGTCATTTGCTCACTCAATACTTTGAAGAGCCAAGCAAAAGCCATTGTTAAAAGGATAGTCATGAGGATGTGAATGCAAGCGAAGGGACCATAATTATGATTTATAATTTTCTTCAAATATAATAGTTAATTAACCATTACTGGTTATATTTTTTTAAATATCAAAATTCTATAAAACTATCTGAAATAAATCATCCAAAATTCTTAGATATTAGTGTTAGTCCAGGTTAAATTGGAATTGGCACATTACAATTATCAAGAAACATGGTGACTTAAAACAATGATTGAAGCTACTATTTGCCAAAAAATGGAGGTGCAAAGACTGTATTATGTGAGTTTTATTGTAAAACCTCTGGTTATATATTCCCATTAAAAATTGTCATTTTACTTGTGATACCACAGCAATTAGAATAGAATCTGTTGCATATATACAACAGTTGGTTTTGACTCTTAAATATATATTCAAATTATTCATAATAAATTATTATTTGCTTCATCACCATTCATTTTAGACAACCTAATGAAAATATTCTTACATTAGATTCCAGTAGTTAACCCATTTATACCATGAGGATTGTGTTCAATCAGCTTATATGAATTTAGAAGTAGCTTCTGTGTGTTATTTTCCTTCAGGATGTGGAGTGTCATGGTTATCCACAACTTCCTATCTCTTGTGGCCCTTAGCTGCATTTCTCCCTTTGTCAAGCCTCCTGCCTACCATTCCACCATCCATTCATACAAACTCATCAGGTATGTGACCAACTGTCTTCCTCTATCTTTTTCCCTCAATATGCCCTGTGAGAGTTAATTTTTTCAAGCCACACTTCCTTGTTATGTATACAAGGTCAGCTACAGAATGCTAAAGGTATAACAGCATAAAAAAAGATCTGGAAATGAAAAGTGGATACTTTACAATACTGCAAAATTTTATTGGACAAGTAAAATAAAGCATCACTAATCATACCAAAAGAGAAGTCATCATCCTGAGAAGGTTATGCTGTATATATTGTGGGACTGGAAGAGAGTACTCTACGATGAGTTTCTTATAAAGAACCAAGTGATTGATTTGAACAAGTACTATTCCCAATTAGAAGCAACAATCAATGAAAATTATCCAGAATTATATATTAGGATAATGACCATATATTTTTACTAACCAGACAAAAATTGTTTGAGAGTGGGCAAGGTAAGAGATTTTCACTTAGCTGTATTCATCAGATACTACAATAAATAGATCTTTGGATTTTCGTTTATTTCAGTTTTTTTCAGAATTCCCTCACAGAAAAAAGTTTCAGTTCCTTGGAATACTGAAAAAGGCACCTAGAATAGTTCATTGTTGTTATGTGAGAATGGAATTATGTGGTTGGTTGAAAGATAGCAAAAAGCAAAACAAAATGATAAGCATGTTGTTCAATAAAGTTAATGTAAAAAATAAATTATATTTTATTTTTACTTGAACTGAACATTCTAGTTAGTGAATGCAAGTTAATCTTTCTAGTCTAATCAATTTCATATTTTCTTAAGTGGTAACCAATCTTGTGGAACTTCATCAGTACACTTGCACTAATTTACATAATTATAGTAACAACAATATTTAATATAGTGAATATTTCATTCTTATCTTAAAGGAGCTAACAAGTAATTTTTCATTATGTAATACACAAAAACATGTTTGAGTTTTTTTAAAACAAAGACTCATTTTAATAATTTATTTATTCATAGCATTGCAAAGAAGGAATTCTAGTAAGGTATAGAAAATAAGTTAAAATAACAAAAATAATCCAAATTTATCAAAGCAAAATAAAAAAATCTTTATTTGAAAACATGCTTTGTATGAAGGCAATACTTATAGAGAGACAAATATGACACAAAATGTTGGAATGTAAAAAGATCAGAAATTGGTGAGCAAAAATTTCATTTGATTTTAGAGATTGTAAAAAAGAAAAAGTCATAAAAGTGTGAAAGAGTTGGAAACATTTTGGAAAAAGAAAATATAATGCATTTTCTTGGTTTCATTTGTAACTGAGAAACACTAAATATGAACTTAGAAATATCTGTGATATGGTGAAGAGATTTTATGTAATTTTTCAGAGGGTTGATTATCAAAGTTTATGTAAAGGTTTACTTAAAAGGTTTTAGATAATAGTATCTTTTAACATTTCTTTGAGTAGTTAACTTTTATTTCCTAACACAAAATTTGCTTTCTGTAGAGAACAGCTCAAACTAAAATAACAAACATTTCACTCAATGCTGGACGGATCAAATTTTCCAAACTGAAAGTTACTTGAGACAAAGTGACAAATTATGGATTTGAATTAAATTTTCTTTTAAAAATGTTAACAACCTCAAAAGAAGATACCCTTAGTCTATCACAAGTTTACCTAGATTTGAGGATATATATATATATATATATATATATATATATATATATATACACACACACATGAGAGAGAGAATATATTGCAAAGTGAATACTATTTGTTAATTTTAATGAGGAAAATTACTTAATTTTAATAAGAGAAAAAGTAGAATCACTTAACATAGAAAAAAATCCTAAAATAGGGGCATCATATTGTTTTTTATCTTGAGTTAAATAACATATTAACAAGTATCTCTATTATTGTTCCTGGGGAATGGTAGGAGGAAAAACATAAAGGAATAAACTTTAGTTGCTGGTCTACCTGATATATTTTTTATTTTTATTATATTTCTCTGTAACTTATCCTGTTAGCTCAAACCTATGATAATTGTTTTTGTATCTATAATATCAATGAAGTCTGATAAACTAAATATTTGTTTTTAGCATGCTCTATAGGTTGTGACAAATAAAGTATATAAGACACATTGTTGAACTAAATTTACAAAATGTTTTTATTTACAGTAGAAACAGTGACATTAGTATAACTGAATCAGAAATTTAAAGGTCCAAAAAGGACTTGTTGAAGTAAAAAAAAAAATAATCTTCTCTCTATCTTTTTGAATAAAGATAAATCTAAAACAAGGCGAAAATTTGAAATCTATATAAGTAATCAAATTGTTACTCCTTAAATGTGCATAGGTATTTTTTTTTATTTTTGAGAAACTTTAGCATTCTATATTACATAACCATCAAAAAAAAAGATTTCTTATTTCACTTCAACAATAGACATATATAAAAAAAATTGATTAGCAGAAAAGCAATATCAAATAATCAGAGGAAAATATAAAATAAGAGCAAATATTAAGTATAGAATTTGCACTGGTACTACTGCTATTGCATCTTTTGGAAATCTGTAAAAGCATTAAAAATACTGAACAATTACAAAAATGGTTTTGGTAAATTAACACCATTTAAAGTTTCCTTATAATGTATTTATTTATAATACAAATCAAGTAAAACCTAAAGCAATCATACTGGCAATAGGACCAGAATTTATTTGTTTCATGTAAATATTCTTCAGTGACTTCCTTCAAAGTATGTTCAATTGCATTAATTTTTCTAATAGCTTTAACATATTTGTAAATTTGTAATGTTGCAGAAATAAAGCATAAAGATTCCTCTGGGTTATGAGTCAAGGAATTAAAAACAATATTATCTCATGACTTAGCATATTGTTGGGTACTTCATGGTATTTGTATTTGTAAAGGCAATATGGGTTACTTGGTAGTACCCACTTCCTCTCCATGACAAGTTTATGGGGTTATATGGTACCAGCAACAAGGAGTAATTCTTGATTGAGATGGGTTCATCTCTTTACTGAGGTCATTAATTTGAAGTGGGCATAAACTACCTCAGCTGAAATTTGAATTTGGCTTTCCAATTCTATTTTCTATACTGTTAATTGTTAAACCAACTCTATACCTTCTCAAGGCTCAGAATTAGGGTGAGATAAAGCATCTTGGTTCATTAAATTATAGATGTTTTAGTAACAACTTTTCTTTCCTATTAAAATTATGTTTCTCAAGATGAAGATAGGCAAAAATCTTGCTTAATTTTATATTTTTAAAATAGACTGATTTATGTTTACTATATATATATATATATATATTTTAAATCAGATCTCAGGTGGGCATTGACTGACCACAACTGCTGCATTTTATGGCATTGAGCACTCTTTTTTTCCAGTGTGTAATCTTAGGCAGACTCTTTTGGAAGCTGCTTATTCTGATCTCTAAAAAGCAAGTCTAAGAAGAAAATAAGTGTTATTTTTTTAATAAATTATACTAAAACCAATTAATATATATACTTTATTTAGAGTCTGAAAAGAAAATGTTGTTAAAAGTCTTCTGGACTTGACTGAATAGAGATTCAGATTGGAATCATGCAGAGAAAAATATTCCTTTGAATTATTGCCTTTTGGAACTTTTTTTACATATTAATTAGCAATGTAAACACAGTTGAAATCTGACTTTTCTTTCATTCTTACAAGAATTTAAAAAACAAAACATGAAATTGACAAACAAAAATCAAAAGCTGTTCATATTATAATTCAAAATAATATTTAGAATATTTTGAAGAAATTTATGCAAGTCTATAAATAGAATTAAAATTGATAGTAAAAGAAGGATACAAATCTTTAAGTGGCCTGTAATTTTGAGAAGAATTGTTTAGGCTACTAAACTTGTTCTTTCTGTTGCTTTTGTTACTACCACAATCATTCAATTCTTTTAAATGTACACTCTATAAAGAGGTTTGATTTCTATGGAAAAATTTGGTGAACAAAAAATAATTGCTAATATAGCAATATTTCCAGAACATGAGTCACATGGATAATATCCTCTTTGGTAACGTATATAGGTACCTCCAAAGAAAAATGATACCTAAGGTTTAAAATGAATTTAAAAAAATGAAAAACCTTTCTTGAAGCTTTAATTTTAGTTTTAATTTTAAGTTAATAGATTAAATTTAATATTTCTAATAAGCAAAATACTTTGCTGTATTTCAAAATGAATTTAAATTGATTGGAATGATTTAAAAAATAAATTTCTTGAAATTGCTAAAAATGGCTAAAATCAGTCATGTTTAGCCATATTTATGAATCACAACACAATTCTCTTTATTAAAAAATCTCTCAAAAATAAAATATACTTTTCTGAAACTTTATTTGAGGAAGATTAGCTGATTTAAAATTTAATTAATCTGATTTGAAACAATGACTTACTTTTAGTTTAAAATATCGCAGAAATGAATTTTATAATGTGGAAGTTGGTTCTTTTATGAGGTGTTGACAACTATCTCATTAGATTTATGTTTGGGTACTTTTTCTATGAGGGTTATATCTGTAAAAGTGGCATGGCAAATATAATGTGAACACTTTTTTATATTTTAAACAACCAGTAATAGTTAAAATTTAGTAAAATATTCTAAATAATCTAATATTTTATTGAATTTTTAGGCACTTTGGCTTTAAAATTACTATAGTTACTACTCTTATTTTCTGATAGTACACTTTTTGATTTACTATTAGTAAATATAGTTTTTACTTAATAACAATATTACCTAACTACTACAAATTAATACAGAGTTTTAAAAGATTTAAAACTTTATAAATTATTTTAATTTAAATATATAAAAAAATGAAAACAATTCTTGTAAAAATTCATTATTCATTAAAATTATTTTTTAACACAATATTTTCCATAATATATCTTATTCATAAAAGCAATTAAAGGCTTTTCTAATTAAATAATATAAACATTAAACTGTACAGAAATTAATTTCTCAAAATTTCATAAAATTAAATAAGTGTGTGTGTGTGTGGGGGGGGTGCTAACAAATTTAAAAAAAAAAAACATTTCACCAAGATTTTCTAAAAAAGAAACATTTTAAATATAATTTAATTCATTTGTGAATAAGTCCTGAAAGTTTCATTAAAATTTGACTATTATTTGATTTTTTTCAAGAATTCTCAAATCAATGTTTTTTTACAGCAAGAAAAGATACTTAAATTTCCCATACTAATTTATGATCACTCTCTGATGCAAGAAAAAAAAGATTTTTAACCAAAATTTTGAAGATTCTAAAAAGAATATATTTTAATAAAAACAAAATCCTTTAGTCTTTCCTTTTAATAATAACAAAGATTTTGACAAAACATTGTTTTTATGAAGTTTGGGGCATTTTTTCATCATGTATGTTCATTTTTTAGCAACTCTTTGGTGGCACCTACTTATATTACATAATTCCATATGTACAAAATCTCCACTTCTCTATGCTGAGCAAATAAAACTGCTGAAATCCACACTGGCCTCATTTATACATCTGTTCAACAGGATAATGTATGCTACTTCTTTTGGTTTTCTTATTCTCCAATAACATTCTCTATTATTTGAACTAGATCCTAACAAAGATAATAAGAGACCAACTTACTGTTGATATAGTCTGCTATACCAGGCTTTCTACTTATACTTTGGATATGCCTTTCTCATATGAAATCCAACTTTAAAGAGACAATGGCTTTCTTCCTTATATTATTTTCCTCATTTACAAAGGATGTTATAAACACAATCTTTTGTTATGAAGGAGTAAGAAGATTACAAAGAAGGGTTGTACTACTGAAAACCATTCTAATTGTTATATATGTAAAATGTAGTGGCCTTAATATACAAGCTGTGTACCTTACAATTAGGGTTATATATTACCTATTGCATTGTGGATAATAAAGCAGTTTGTTAGATGCCATTTTTGTTTTGAGATCTATGTAAATATCCCCTCATGTTCGACTCATTAAAAAGAGTACTCCTGTTATGACAAAAATGTAATATTGACGATATTTGCTATGGCTGTGTACGGAAAAATTGAAGAGTTCCCTGGTGGCAAGGAGTAAGTACAATACATAGAACAACTGGAATTCTTCTTCACTGCAAATGCCATCACAGACAGTGAGGAAAATGCCGGTAGACAGAAAGCCATTTTACTCAGTGTAATCAGCAGTAAAACATATAGTATATTAATAGCACCAGCCGAGCTAGTAGACAATAGTTACAAGGAGATTGTCAATGCATTAAAAACACATTTTCAACAAAGAATTTCTGTGTTAATGATGTGTTACAAGTTCAATATGTGTTCTTGAAATAGATGGTAGCTGATTATGTGGCAAATTTAAAGCATTTATCAGAGAGGTGCAACTATGGACCCAGCCTGGAGGACATGCTATGAGATCATTTAGTAGTGGGGATAAACAATGAAAATATACAGTGAAAGTTGCTGCTGGAACCGAGCTTGTCTTTTAAAAAGGCTTTTTTTTTCTTAAATAGTACAAGCAAAAGAGACTGTGAGAAAACATGTGTTGGACTCCTGAGGAAATATCCAACCTAACAAAGAGAGAGTATTATATATGCATACACCAAGGTATGTGAAGAAAGGCAGAGGTGATTATGAAAAACATTTTTTTCATGCTTATACTAGATGTTACCATTGTGATGGTACCCATAAACCAGAGAGTTGCATGCTTAAAAACAGCAAATGTCACTACTGTGATAAAGTAGGCCACATTGTGAAAGTGTTGCAGAAGTAAACTGGCAGCACAACAAAGTAACAGGTTTGCTAGTAAGATGGATTCAGGTCAGAAACAGTTGCAGTACAAGTCAACTCATTACATGACTGCAGATGAACCAGATCAGGAACAAACAGACACATCCTCCATGTTCAGGGTGAGGCTATAAAAGAGACACCACAAAACCATACAAAGTTAGCCTAATGATTAATAGGGACATAGTGCCAATGGAAATTGGCACAGTTATCAGTGGGGAAACTTATTAAAAAAAAACAGCCAACACTAAATCTATCCAAGACTGAACTGTACACATACACCGGAGACAGGTTAAATGTCTGTGGTTCCATTGATGTAAAGGCAAACTACATAAGTTACCACTTGTGGGAGGCAGGAGAAGGACCTAGTTTGTTGGGAAGGAACTGGCTATCAGAGGTCAGATTTGATTGGAATGAGATATTCCAAATATGCCAGGATCAGTTACCTGTATGTCATGTGTTGGAGAAATGTAGTGACATATTCAGAGATAAGCTAAGTACTGTAGTAGGCATGAAAACCCATATAAATGTGCCAGAAAATAGCGTGCCAAAATTCTACATGCCAAGACCACTTGCATATGCACTATAAGAACCAGTATCTCAGGAATTACAGCATTTACAGGACAATGGTTCCATTATACCAGTACAGTATTCTGATTGGGTAGCACCTATTGTACCAATCATAAAAGAAGACAAAACAATCAGGATATGTGGCAATTACAAGCTTACTGTGAACCAGGTATCAAAACTAGACAACTACCCCATTCCTAAAGCAGAAGACCTGTTGGGTAAGATAGGGTTGGTCAGAAATTCACAAAATTGGATTTATCTCAAGCATACCAACAACTACTACTGGATGATGAGAGTCAGAAATATACCATAATAAATACACATAAGGGGTTATTTATATACACAAGATTACCCTATGGGGTGTCCGCATAAAACAGGCTCCAACACCTTAAAACCCTAGTCAGTTGAAATCTTACCTGGGTATGCTCAACCACTATCATAAGTTTCTACCCAAATTATCTACAGTACTAACCCCACTACATCATCTATTATCAAAAAATGTACCATGGAAATGGTAAGATGAACAGGAGCATGCATTCTGTAAGTTAAAACAAATGCTCACATCAGCAAATCTACTCTAACTGAAGGATGTATGGATTCATTGAAATACAAAGAATGAGTTCAGTATTTTAAACTCTAAGAATTAAGTGTCCTGTTAAATAATTGTAATTTTATCCTGTTATGCATTTTCTACAAAGAAAAAAAAGAAACTACATATATAATGATTTTCTTATTAAATCCTATTATATATATTCTTTCAATCATTTTATGCTCCAGTGTTGTTCTTTGTCTCTTAACTTAACTTCATTCCACAAATTAAAAAAGAAAGAACACTCAGAGCCCCACCATATAATGTATTATTTTTGCACCAACCTATTAACAACACTAGAGGACAAAATAATTGAAGAAATCAGCATATATTAGGCACTGACAACCTTCTCAGTAGGCCAAGCATAGTGATAAATATATTGGGAGCTTCTGATTAAAGAAGAGAGGACATTCATAAATTTCAACCCCTGATTTAGGGCACTTGCACAGTCCTACCACCTGAGTATAGACTTGAGTTTTCAGGCCTCATTTATATTTAAATTTTTGAAATTAAAAATTATGCCATTGGATAGTCCAAGAGAGCTAGTGGATGAAAAAATTGGTTAAAATATGTGGTTCCCTGGCAGTTGTGTGTTCAATTCCTGGGTCAGAAAACTTGCTCTGATTCAGTGGGAGTGATACAAAGATGAGTATGAAATATCCCTTAAGCAGGGAAAGTGGAATGAGAATAATTTACCCACCAGGGATTAAATAAAGAGTTGTGTTCAAAATTCTGAGAAGATTACCAAGTATGATGATGAACACTTGAAGAAGGCTGGAGAGTAGAACAGTCAAAATGGTGCGAGTATAACAACAAAAATAAATAGTAACATACATAATAATATTAAGTCTTCATTTAAAAATTTCCATCCTAAATAATCATCATCCTCTATCATTGAACAACAAATTTTAGTTTTCAACTATAAAATTATTACTTCATTTGTAGTCAATTGTATCTAAATGAGATTAAATTGCTATGATAACAAATCATGGTCATCCCATTATTTAGCAATTTAACACATTTTTATTGTAAATTTTGAAAATGTTTTATAAGTAATTCTTCATATGATATACAGCAAAATATTTTCAAAATAATCATTTTACCATTGGCTTTTTGCCTCTGTACAAAAATTCCCAGATGCTTTATATATATATATATATTACTATAGAAATGGTGGTTCCTCATTAAAATACAAAAAGAAAAAAACAAATAAAAAAACAGTAAAAATACAAGGTATGCAAAAATCAAACAAACAGTAAAATTGTTTGTATACAGGAAATAGACTTTAAAATAGAGTAAGACTTTAAAATCATTTTAATTAACAATTTAAATTTAATCTTGATATATGATATTTCTTTGGTTGATAAATTAGATTTTGTTTGATGACATGTCAACCCTTGATAGTTATTTGTAACAGTGTGTAAAAAAAGCTAAAATGTGATTTTTTTTTCCCAATTCATTTTTGCTGTTTCAAGCAATAACCAAAATATCCAAATTAATTTTGATTTTTAGTAAAATTTCAGGGTTTTTTTATTTTAAATTTTTTCTTATGGATCTTTAAAAAATATTTAAAGATTTTAAAATGTCAAAGCCAAAATGTGTGAACCACATATCTGCTATTCAAAAGTTCCTAAAATGAATAATTCTGAAAGAACACAGAAGGTTAAATAAATTATCAAAAATTCTACTTGTAGACAGGATATATCCATAAGCAAAAGTAATATAAGTAAATAAATAAAAGTATTACAGGATTATGATTACAATACTTTTCAATGAAATAAGGATTTATATAAAAGAAATTCAGACATGGGCAAAAATGGCCAATAATTACACAAAAATGTTGCATATAATTAAGACAAGATAAATATTAATGAAACAAGATAAAATTTTAAAAAACTCATGAGATTTTATAATTGTGAAAGAAGAAAGTTTTCTTTATACAAAGTTTGCATCTACAATGATGAAAATGCAAAATTGTTTACATGTGATCTAACAATAAATATTAAGTATTCAATTAAACATCTACTTATCAGAGAAAAAAGCATAAAAAAGTTTGAAATTTCTTTTATTCTTCTTATAATACCATGAATCTATTTAATTTATAAACTATACTTTGATTAGAAAAACTTTTCACTTCTTACATAATTTTATGTTTTGCCAAATTATGATTTTTATAGATAATTATAAATTATAGATGTTAAATTAAAATACTCTGCTATGCTTATTATTAATTCATGGCAGACTATTTTATTATTTAATATTACATCATTTGTTGAGTTTATCATTGTTTTATTGAGATATAACTAAATTTTGTGAGTATTTGAATCAGTCTCAGAAAACAAAAACAAAAAAAATGACTGTATGAACCTAATTTTATATATATAGTATCACTTATGCATGAATATTTGTTATACTACTTAAATCAAGATCTTTTTCTTATTCACAAATACATTTTGCTAGACATGTTAGGTTGATGTTAATGCTAAGAAAGCAAAACCCAAAATACAAAAAAGTCATCTTCTGTGCAGAGGCTCCAAACATTACATCCAGTTCACAAAAAAATTCCTGGAAAAATCTAAAATACAATAGCCAATAAAAAAAAAAGGGATAAGACTGGGATGGGACACAGCACCTGTTAAATGAGATACGAAAATGTCACACCTTGCTGACAGTAGGTAGTTTGGCTCAACAACTCAACCTCATCACGTGACCACCAACCTATCCGCACACCTCACAGGTGTCAATTTCACCTGTGAGGATAGATGGATCAACCCTGCCAACAACACCCAACTCGTGCTACCATGCAGCTTCACTAATACATGCCAGGCTTCTCTCAATGTCAACCAATCCAACAAATTTGTCAGCTCCCAGTCTTACCAACATCCTTACACCTAATCATTTCCCTTACCAACAGCAACTAAAGAACCACATATCAACAATTTTGTTCCCTTTTCACACAATTATTTATACTGGCATTGAGCATTATGCATATATTCTGAAAATTGATCAATACAATCTTTTTTAAATTTTAATCCTTGTTTGTTTTTTCCTTTGCAATAATATGCTGGGTTATAACATACTGTTTATCATTTCATTATAAATAATGTTTAATCTTCATGCATGTCAAAAATGGTGTGTCAAAAGGATGGTTTTTCCCTTAACACTGTTATTATTTTAACTACCTTTACTCCTGTTATTATTTTAACTACCTTTACTCCTTGACAATGTTTATAGTTTAAAAAAGCAATGATTAGAATTGTAATAAAACATAAACATATGAAAGTGAATTTATACCTTCTCTTTGTCTCTGTAATAAAAAGTTTGGAAATAAGATTTAATTATAAAACTTTCTTTCTCTATCCTCAAATCTGGCTGCTTAGTGATGGTGAGAGATATAATATCTAGCATCAAGAGATATAAATACTATTATAAAAACATTACTTAAAAGCTGTTTACAGCCACAAACTTAGATGCAAAATAGATAACTCGGGTCACTCAACTCCACTGAGAAAACATCGATTGATTTTTTATATAATATAAAATACCATCATTAGTGATTTATCTTCTGATGGCCATTTATATTAAATCAGAAATCAAGCAACACTTTTTCTTAGTATTTTGTGTGAATGGCAATTTAGATGTATGTGTTAAATTTTATTTTGTACTTTATCTTAAATTTAAAATTCATAGTATATCAATAATACTGGGTTTGATTGATTTTTCTTTATACCTTTGGATACAAATCATAAGATTACTTTATTGATGATCATTTGCCATGTTGTCTGCTAAAAAAATTAATATCTAAACTATCCTATATATTCTATATATCATGTCTCATATATAGTATATATTAACATAACATAATAATCAATTAAATGTATACTTAAATCAACTTAATGTTATTAAGAAAAAAATGGGGTATATATACTGATGGAAAAATTGTACAGAACATAAATAATTTTTCTCCAGTATCAGAAAATCCTAAAATTACTACAAGTTCATACAAATCAAAGATATTCGTCAATTGAAATAGAGAAAAAATTGTGAGCTTCTTATTCTGAATTGTGCAAAGTGAAATGAAAATAATCTTAATGGCAAACAAAACCAAATCTCTTAAATCTCAGCTGGTGCTAGAGTAATTTGTCATTCTTTCACATAAGAAAGACTTCTGAAAAAAGTTTTAAAAGCAAGGTTAAATTCACAGAAAGTGATATTTTTATAAAATTTTTCTAATTTTAAAATCTGGAATCTTTCAAATTATCAAAGTTAATCTTTAAAAAAAAGTAAATTTACAAAAACATAGGCAGTTCCTTTCCCTTATGAATATCATATTTAGTTCAACTGAAAATGTCGATGTTGATGAAAAACAAAATTAAAAGTATCTTGTTAATGCTAGCAATGAAAATAGAAAAGAAATTTCACTGCAAATGGACCTTAAACATTTATTATTGTCATCTGGCTTTATAGTTAGCCTGTAACCATCGAAATATTTCTTCCAGACCTTGGCCTGACCAGGCACTCATTTCATGAACTGTAATTCGCTGTGTGGAATGTTGTAAAATTTCTTCTAGCCGCAAGTAATTCTCAAACTCTGGTCGAGGCATCACAGTTCCTAAGTCTCTGAAAACAGATACAAAAATAAATTTTGAGAAAAACAAATCAGAAAGAATGGGTAAATATGCAATAGAAAAAAATATCTAAAATTATTTTGTTAAATTTTAATAAAATGTATTCTGTAAAATTAGAAAATAACAGACTCATATCCACATATAAAGATATTTGGAATTCTCAAATTTTAAATAATAAAAAAGATAAAGCCTGTAAAGATTGATAGTATTCATTATCATAAATTGGACATTTTAAAAAAATTTATACATCACTGCCACAACTTTCAAAAGAGTATAACTTTGTTATAAGTTGTTATTCATGTTGTTATAACATGTTGTTATAACTTTGTTATTCATGTTGTTATAACTTTGTTATAAGTTGTTATTCATTATATCTTCAAAGAAGATATAATGAATTTTCATTGAATTAAGAAACATCATTCACTCATCAGTTTCTAAGCTTCAATTTATCATCAACTCATCACTTGTACCTATTAGAGAAAAACATAGAAATATATAAACTAATCCCACAAAAAACAGTAATAAAATACTGAATATTTTAATATGTATGATTTTGTTTAGAAAGTTTTTTTCATAATTTTTGGGAGTTAATCAAATAAAAAATAAAGTTAGAAAGTTTAATCTGATCATGCAGACCATATTAAAGTAGACATTATAAATTGCTAACTATTTATATAAAAATCATTTCTCATTAATCTTTAAATATTATAAATTGTATCAATTAAGTATATTGAAAAAAATTTAGAAAATTTTACTGACATTTTATGGACATCACAATTTTCTCAGTCTAACAAGAAGTAGTCTTGACACTTCAACATTTTTGGCCACATACCAAGATGACTCATCCTTATGGCCTGAGAGTCAATATCATGACTCTCTCCATCAATCAACACCCAGTTCTGGAAATACTGAGGTTATGGATGAAATCATCTCCAGTCAATCACTTTAAATCTGACATCATGTGGATATGTGAGGCTTATTTAAGGAGTTCAAGAAACTTACAAGATAGAATCAAATATTACAGCCTTTGTAATATATTGTTGCTCCCAGTTTAAATTCCTGGCCTTTTGGGAAGAGTGAACAACTCCAGATTCAAACCCATCTTATTACTGGTGATTTCTGAGGCAACAAATTTACAGTAACATCAAGCTACTAAACCTGAACGCCCAAGAAACCCTTCATCCAAATACAACAGCAATATGTGAAGGCCCATTTTGAAGTAAAGTATTGCTTATCTTACTATCCTATTCTCTATTCTTGAAACTTTTGAGGCATTTACACTTTTTATGTAAATTAACAATATCAAATACTAATGCATTTGTTCACATGTGTTCAGGAACTTACCCATTTTTTTACATCCACATGGTAATATTGTTCTTTTTGAAACTGTGTTTCTGACCCTCAAGGTTAATTTATGTTGTGGTATTTGTAATGGAAAGGAAATAATTGATTTTTTACAATAGGCATAAATGTAATCACCTTTTCCTTATTTGATCAATCTTGATATTGACCTAAAATTTCATATTTTCAGCAAGCAATGCACTATAATTGTGCATGCACAGGATAATCTGTAACAGGTTTTTCTGTAATAAATATTTTATAATTCTCCTCCTGAGTCTTCTATTCTGTTATATTGTATCTCTTTTTTCTATATATAGTTTAATAAAGGCTTTTTCGTACCTGTTTACTTATCACAAATGTAATTAAACCTTACAAAATAAAGTACTTGAAGATAAAGAATTAGCTTTACAAATTTCTTATAAGGCAACCTGTGGTTCAGTCATATAGACACAACCAATATTGTTGACATTGTTCATAATGTACTTTACCATAGTGTTCAGGATAAATAAAACTAATTAATTTAATTTTAATTTCTAAGTCTTAATTTTATGAACTGTTTTACAAGGCACAATAGTCTATTATATATTTTTATTATTAGCATAGAATAGTGTCATCATTGTTTTTGTTGTTTTTTCATCATGCAGTTTGTAGGCAAACCATTAAACTGCAAGAATTTACAATAAAAAGTAGCTTCAGATGATAACTGAACTTACACCTTAGGAGCTCAACTTTCATAGACAATGCCTTATACAATTAGACTACCAAAGCCGTCATGTTTAGGTAGATTTTTTCACCCAGTCATTTTTAATTCTTATTCTACAATGTATTGTTGAGTACCTAATAATAGTAGCTGTTAGGCGATTCTCCAAATAACCTGACAATGGGCTATAATTCATTTTAGTTTTATGTAAGCTTTCTTTTAATGTAAATTATCAAATTTTCAATATTTGAAAATAAATGGAATTAATATTTTATTCAATATTTACTAAACTTAGCTTTATTTGAATGTGTCAAATGTAGGAAGACACTTTTGCACCAAGCTTCCAAATGGGAAGGGATTTCCTGTCTTTAAAATCATTTCTCAAATACTGTCCACTGGCTCTAGTGTAAAATAAAGCAAGCCATAATATTTTTATTTCAAAACTTATTTTTATTTTAAATTTATGATTCAATTTTTTTTTTTGTTAATAAGTTTTTCTGGAAGCAAACTATATTAGATCAAAATCTATCTTTATCTCTAATAAATGAGAAAATACAATTGTGGAAATTTATTGATTGTCATTAAATTGTTTACATTATGGTTAAAGGCAACATACATCCAGTTGAAACAATCAATGAAATTATTAGTACAGAAAAATCTTTCTGGTAACACTTTAGTTTAGGGTCATTTATGTAAGAAATATTTTCTCCCATAGTGTTGACATGGGAAAAAACAGTCATTTATGTAGTGAAGATTGTTCTAAAAAAACTTATATTTGGAAATTTATTTTAAGGTTCTGTTATAAATCACTCTTAGTGGTTATAATATTATATCTTGCTTAGGCTACTCGTCATGATGTCATCAATTCTTTTTCCTCAACTGACTCCAGCAGACTTCTACCGACTCACTTTGAGTTCTTTATTTAAAGCATCTTGCCTTGTTCATTTGCGTTACTGGGGGTGTCTTATTTATCCACAAGAGGTTCACATTAGTGAAATTTTCTGATTTTATAGTTATAATTTCAGTTTCATCATCAACTTACATTTTATTAAGAAGGATGAGGACAGGAATGTTCATTAGTTGTTTGTCTTGGAGGACTGTGAGTAATTGGATGCATGCAGCAGATACTTGTTGTCTGTTGTTTAAATCAATCATAAACTGCAAAAAAATAGTTTCTGACAAAATTATTTCATACATAAAGAAATCTTTATCCATTAAACATAAAATTTTGTATAAATTCTGTGTATAATTCATGTTGAGGGAACTGCTTTAAGATATAAAAATGATGAAACAGTTATTTGAATAGAAGATACACTGTACCTGATATAATGTAGCTTAATATATAAGTTTTCAAAGAAAAAAGAAACTGTCAAAATAAACATTTTCTTGTATTCAGATTGAAGCTTACCATGTGAAACTAATGAAAAAAATAATCTAAAAATAATATCTGAAAGTACCTTAAAAAGAAAGGATTGTGTTTTACCAAGAATATAAAATGAATTGCCCAAACCAAGATGCATTCTTCAAGGCTCAAGTACTTGTCTGTTGTTCTTCTTACAAGTAAAAAAAAAGAAAAAGAAAAAACTAGCAAACAATTTTATCCAATCTGTACAATATGGCTTAAAATAAAATTCCATTACATCAAAATTGTAAAATATTTTATAATTTATTAAGGTTTTATCACATAAACTACAAACTTCAATCTGCTGATTAACATAAAAGGTTTATCTTGTTTATTAAGTATAATTTTTTTAGTTTTTACATTAACTTAATTTAAAAAAAAAACATATTTACCATTCCCCCTACTATCTTCTACTAACATTCAGGCAATTTCATAATTATATTCTCCCAGAACATTTTATCTTTCTCAGCAAAGAGCTGCTCTCGGTGCTTTATACAGTCTTTTAAAGGATTGAAATTGATTGATTTATTTTTGTTAACAGACAACTGTAAAGAGTGGAATAAATGAAAATCTGAATGTTAAAAAATCCATAAATCTGCCTGATCCTGCCAAGTTGTAACAATTTTTGCTTGTGTTATCCTCATGAAATAATATGACCTTTCTTTTAACTAATTCCAAATAAATTCTTTTTGTCAAGTGATATTTGGTCTAATTAGGAGTAGGACATGTTCAAATCTGCATATAAATAATGTTCAAATCAATTATTTGGTTCTCCAATAGTGGAATCCCTTCTAATCTCATTATATATACAGCATCATCTTTTTTGGATGAAAACCAGCCTTTGAAATAATTAGTGGTGATTCATTTTGCTTGACACACAAACTATTGTATTCCACACTGTTGTAAAATATCTACTGTTCAACAAATTAAAAAATTCAGACTATTTAAATATCATCCATTAGTTTTTGGGTTTTTTTTCCACTTAACTTATATGGAAGCAACATCATCAAACCAATTAAAATAACCAAATTGGTACAAATAATTTTCACTGCATGATATGGATATTTTGATCATCTTCACTATTTCCCAGTAATTATTTGGGAATAATCTTGATTTGATTATGTAAACCTCAATTCCTTTACTTGACTGTGGAGCATTGTGAAAGTTTGTAAACCACTTTGACATATTCAGTCACAGTAGCTTCCCCATTAACTGCACAATTCTTTTTCTTGTTTAAATTGCATTTTTACCTTTCTTAAATTGAAAAAGCATAATACACTGAAAATGTTTCATATCTTTCATAGTTAATTTTGACTATTAAAAAGAAATGTATGCTCATATATCAACTGTTATAATTCAATTCAAAGTGATCTTTTAAATAAAGTTAGTTAAAACTAAATACTTCTAATGCCATCTAACAACAAAAACTGAACAAACTTCTTTTTAAGTAATTCAATGTTTCTTTCATGGTCAGTTTTTTTTTGTTAGATAACAATTGTTTAAACCAGACACATATAAATTAATATTTTAATATACAAAAAATCATATTTTGAGTAGCAAATAAGTGATATCCTTGTGAAAATAATATGCAAAATTATAGCCTCCTTAGTAATGTGTGTCAGCACAGTTTTCCCTTAATTTTTGCTATTTACTGTCAAGTCTGCATGCTCTTCCCACCTATCTCTGTCCACCACACACAAAATATGGCATTGTCAAAAATGAATGTAATGAAGCAAAAAAAAAAAAAAAATGGCCACTCTATGCCAATAAAAAATATATGAATAAAATTGGTAGAAAAAGATAAAAAATATAAATTTTATGCCAAACAAATTTTAGAGCTAGACTTTCAAATCAGTAAGTTCTTATTAAATTCAGAAAAAAAACTTTGATATAAACATCGGGAAATGGGTAAAATGAACTTCTTAAATTTCATACTCCTAGAGCAAAAATAATCAGTAAGACTTGACTGATTTCTTATAAAATGTGAAAATACTTATGATATATATTGTAGATAATAGGCCAGTGAAAGAAATTCAAGGCATAAAACAAGCAACAAAAGTAATATCAATAATAAGACTATTAATATTTATTGTATATTAGTAGGCTTTTGACATTACTAGTCTTATTATCAATCTTATTATTATTTTTTTTTTTTTATCTCTCAAATTTCTTTCACTGGCCTATTATATTTGCAATATTATAAGAAGCATATGTGGATAATCTTTCTTTACTACTATATATATATATATATATATATATATATATATATATATATATATATATATATATATATAAGCAGGTTAATTATTAAATCAATTATTTACTAATTAATACCAGTCTTAAAGCTAAAACTATACAATGTAACAAATTTACCATCAAATAGTCAGCATCTTTGAAGTAACTATGCCAGATTGGACCCATGCAACCTCCCAACTCTCGAATGACAACCTCTGTTTTCTTACTAAGGACAACACTTGCCATATTTGTGCCAACCTGGAAAAAAAATCCCAATCATAAAAACATATTTTAAAAAAAAAATCTGTCCAATTTGCATTTCTGAACTAGACTTCAACATTAAGTTTTCTTCATCAATGTTCTCAGAGAATTTTGTTTTTCATTAACAATTAAAAACATCATGCTACAAAAACATTTTTAACAATAGCACAGAAACATTCTTCAGACAACAGGAGGGGCATAATACTTTTTACAGTTTAAAGTCAGAGTTTTAGTTACATCAACCTGTTTCATAATGACATAGAATGTATCTTAAGTTTCAAATTGGATAATAAAGCAATGCTCTAAATTTTTAAATCTTTGTAATTAATAACTTTCAGAAATATGGTTGGAAAAGCAGGATTTGATTTTAAATTGTAATATCTAAGCACAGATATTATAATTTAAAATCAAATCCTGATTATATAATATCCAGTATATTGATTAAAACATTTATTATAGGGATTGAATCATTCTATGAATTATTTTATTTAATATGGTTATATATTTTATAGGAATTTGGGAAAATATTATGGATAATATATTTATAGATAATATACTTAGGAAACATTTAATATAACTGTGGCTGTAAGAAAAGTTATCATGAATGGAAAAGAAAACTCAGGAAATAATTTTAGGAGAACAGGTTCAAATATATTACATGCTACTTCTCCAAGAAAATCTCATTCAATTGGGATATAAAAAATGTTTGTATAAGTGCCTAAATAAAATGTAATGAATAAAATTCTACTTACTGTTGGGATGGTTGCAGGAATTTCATGAAGGTTTTCAAAAGTTCCTTTGCTTGTACAGTCAAGTTTTTGTTAAGGAAAATTTGTGTAAGCTGTTTATCAACAATCATCATACATGTTGTTATAAGAGTTAATGTAAAATACAAGAATAAAAGTTTTACTTTGAATTTTATTAAGTATCTTTAATGTTTAACAATTCAAAGAAATTTATCACTTTAGGCAATATGAATATTTTATATATGCAATTTGATCATAGATTAATTTTATGTCTATTAAAATATAAGAATTTTATGTCTATTAAAATATAAGAATTTTATGTCTATTAAAATATAAGAATTTTATGTCTATTAAAATATAAGTATCAAATAATCAACTTCTTATGGTGCCACTTTCATATTCTGTATTGTCAATTCTATGAACTTTTGATATAACAGAAAAAGAATGGATTTTATAATAGGAACAAATCAGTTTTAGGAACTAAAATTTTAAAGCATATACAAATTTAGTTTGAAATGTCTTAATCAGTACAGTTAAGTTCCATACTAAATTATGTCTATCCATGGTAACATTCTTAGTACAATTATTGCAACTGTGAATGCAGTTATAGTTGAGGATAGATAATTACTTGGCATTTGTATGTATTTGGTACATGAAACAAAGTAAAAAAAAAATTTAATGTGCATTTAAAAAGTCAAATGAAAATTCAATTCTTTTTTGTAAGTCTCCACCATAAAAGCTAAAAAGACATAAATTATTAGGTCATTTTTTTAGTTTGTCCTCATGAAAACCTAACTCTGAGGACTAATGAACTAAATCTAATATATCAATGCTTACTGGTTATGAAAATTTGGTAATAGTGCAGACAAATGAAAAAGCTCACAAATGCCATGTTTTATAGTGTTAAGTTTTTCTTTTCCAAATTTTTGACAGCATTAACCTCTTCTATGAGCAATCTACAAAAGTATGACAACTTGACTCATCTGAAACCAAATTAAAAATATATTCAGGAAAAAGACTGAAATCTTTTGGTTCTCCAAGATCAAATTGCTCTTAAAATCTGACCTAATCTAACATTGCAAACTGAATTTCTAGTCAAGAAAAATGTTTTTCTTTTGTAGGTTTCTGTTCTTTAAAAATTATAAGTATTAGCATAGTCTGATGCATATCCAATATATAAACTGAATATTAGATTTTACATAATCACAGTACAAGTTACATGTTAACAATGTTATAGAATACAGAAATTTCTTTTACAAATTAATCATGAAGCATGTCCATTTTTATCTTTGCAGTCAGATGCTATGTGCTTTAGACATAGTGACTTAACTACAGAATGAATTGACAGGGCCTACATTAAATGTTATGCTATAACATTCTTATCTCGTGGACCCTACAAGAAAATTATCATTGAAATTTAAGAAACAAAGCAAAGACAATAATTTGGCTTTAATTAGAGTGGATTTGTGATTAATACTACATCTTTTATATCAAGTTTCTCAAAATACTATGAAGTATTTTCAACTTGGTTGTTATATTCACAATGTTTCATTATACGTGCCCTTTTTTTCCTTAATAAGAGGCTTCAAGATGGCATTCGTCCACTGAGGAATTTGTTAGTACTTAACATGTGTGCTGATTCTTTCAGTCATCTTACCTTCCAGTGTTGTTTTATTATCTTAACTCCACAGGAGTTGATGACCACTCTTTTTCCCCATATATGATCAGCCATGCCTGATTTCACATATTCTCATTGAATGTAAGAATCAGACAAACAACACAAAGGTAAATAAAACTGATGGTATAAACTGATATAAAATATCTCACAAGCATGGAAAATGAAATGAGAACAATCTACTCCCATGGATTGAATAAAGGGTGCAGTTTGAAATGGTTCCCAATTATGACATGAGATACCTGAAGAAGGCTGGAGGTACAACTTCTGAAACATTGTGAGCCTAACACTCAAGATGAAAATGTTGATCTGAATAAGAAAGCATATAATAACGATAATTCATCATCTCAAAAATTTCATTAAAAATGTTTTTGAATATTCCACAAATGGTTTTGCTGAAATTTTTCTATTCTAAAATAATTTTAGATATTACAAATATTTTGATTCACACTCACATCCTATACCTCAAGGATTCTTCTCTCATAATTGATACCTTATCCAATAAGACAATGAGCTTTCGACATATGGAATGCAAGTAAAATCCTTGTTAAAAATTACATCTTTATTTTGAATTTCCACAGTTTAATTGAATGTTCCAACAAATTATCTAAAAATTATTGTAATTATAAAGCAACAAAGTAGATGAAATTTTCAAAAATCATTCTCAAATTTATACTAGTAAATATATATGCAGATGATAGCATGGTTTATAGGAGCACCACCAAAAATCTAAATGACCAGAACCTGACAGCTGATCTCTCTTCTGACCTTGCTTGCATAGCACAATGGAGGGGGAATTGGCTTGTAGCATTCAATAACTCCCAAACCAAGCTAGAAACATTTCCTCATCACAGAGCAGCCCTTTATTTTCCTCTATTCATTATGAACAGTGGTATTCTATTGGGACTCAAGCAAACAGAAGATCTCAAGCAGAGTTGGTATATATATGATCCAAAAATAAAAACTCTAGAGAAATGGTTGTCTCTCTGTACCATGACAGAAATAAGCTGACTCCTCCTACTATAGTGTACCTTTACAAGAACCAGATCAGACCAAAATAGAATATTTCTGCTACATCTGGACTGGAGTTTTCTAATCCTCACTTTCCAGACTCAACAGCATTTGTGCAGCTTTGTGAATGATGGATTGTTTTTTACCCTACAACCACTTTTCCACAGATAAAACATTGCTAGTAATTTTATCACTACTTTCATGACAGATATTTGGGTGAATTACATTACAGTCTCTAGACTTACAGCTAGGACCTGCCATGCCAAATATAATGAGGACTCATCCTCATTGTTGTGATGTCTTCTAGTCTGTGACATAGAAGTTCTACCCCTGTACTGAGTGATGACTGACTTATTAGTAGTCACTTGACTCTGTGCAAAATAGAAGTCCATTTTGCCTATGTCACTACACCTCCTGGAAACAAAGAGGTTTTATGCCCTTCATTGATCAGTGACTTCATTTAGTGAATAGGACATTGTTATAGGTGATCTAATTTGTCTTTCCATCAATGCAGAGGGACTTTGCATTCTGGAATTGCATTCTGGAATAGTTCTATATCTCAGTAATAGCCTAGGTAAGGAACTATCTATGGTGTCTCTGGATGGGGAAAATGCCTTCAATCCCATTTCCACCATCCACACCATTTTTTCTGCAATTCCATTCAATTGTAGATGGTGTTGTGGTGTTTTATAAGGGAGGCATCCAATTTGTTTTAACCACAAACAGAAAGCTTTATCACAAAATTCTGGCGCATTGTTAGAGACCAACATTTTTGGCACCACATTTCTGGAAAATATTACTCATAATATTTGCTTTACTGTGAATGCCTTCCTATCCTGAACTCTAATCATTTCAGGTCATCCATAGAATGAGTCAATCAAAATTAAAAATAGTTCTATGCCTTTAACATGAGCTTTATGCATGCAGGCCCATGATTCTTTTCTTTAGGCCGTGAATGTATTTTGGTTTGGTGAAAGTTTTTTATTTCCTTACATTTTGGGCATTTTTGTACATATTTTTCTACATCAATAGCCAGGCCACCACACTTTCAATTTTAATCACCTGTGTTGCTATTATTCCACAATGAACATCACGATGTACACTTTTTATTATGTCTTTTCTCTGGTGGTATTAAAACATCTCCATTGCATATAAGACCCTTCTCTGTGCCTTATCTCTTTATAAAGTCTTGCCACTCCAGAACAATCACTCCATTTGTTTCTTTTTATTCTACATACAATCTTGCTTAATACTGGATTCTGTTATGTCTTAATTCCAAGATGATCTAAGGGTAATATATCTGTTTCAATCCAGTGCTATATTTTATCTTCTGAATTGCATGATCTTTCTAATAGTTCTTTGTTGAATTTTAGTTTTGATAGAGCATCTACATGTAGAATAGTGTTTCCTTTCACATATTTGATGTCAAAGTCAAAGGCCATGAGCTTTATGGCCCATCTTAAAATTCTAGATGTAACTTTAGGTAACTCCTTCTTAGGTTTTTCAATATTTGAGTATTGAGCCTTTACTGATGTTAACCTTCTAAAAAGGTACATTATAGGAGAAACTTCTTGAGACAAAATTGCTGATACAACATGCTCAACTGTGTCCATCATCATTTCCTTTTTATGCTTAAAATTTTTTACAATGGGCTTTTTTTTTGTTCTTTCTTTAAATTTTCAGATACTGTATTCTGCCACTGAGTCCATTTAAATTCCTTGTTTTTTTTTTGTAACTCTGCGAGCAATTCACTATATTTGGCAAATATCTGCTATAAAAATAAGTTAATTCTAAAAAAGATTCCAATTCTTTGTTATTTGTAGATGCTATCAAATTTGTGCCTGGAAAAATTCCACCTTTGGAGATCTGGTATCCCAGATATGTTATTGTGCCGCAATTTAACACACATTTATCCTTTTTATAGTCATCCCAGCATTTTTAATTTGTTTGAAATATAATCTGTTTTTTTTTGTTTTAACTTTTCTCTACTAGTAGTACCAATACATATATCGATTTGATAGATGATCATATTCTTGATATCACCAGTTAGTACATTTTCAATGGTTCTTTGAAAAATATCACTTTCTGTTTTTACACCATAAGACATATGTATCTAAGTAAGCCTATTGGAGAGTTAATCATAGTGGCCTCTTTAAATTTTTCAATTGGTATCTGGTCATAGACAGATCTGAGGTTAATTTTAGTAAAGAATTAAATTCCCAATAACTCAAGAATAGCATTTTCCATGTTAGAAATAGGAAACGAATTTGAGCATATTTTGTGGTTTACTCCTATTTTGTAATCCTCACATATCTTTAAATATCCATCCAGTTTTCATAAAACAATAGTGGGTAAGGCCCAATTACTACCATGAGGAGAACATGCTCCAAAATTCCTTGCTCAACTATTGTTTTTAGTTTAGTAACTACTAAAGGTAACATGTGAATGGTCAGTTTGCAAGACTCAAAGTAAGAGGGGTGATTATTCTCTTTTAATTGAATGCTTGCTTTGTATTCTTTTAACATCCTTGTGTCATTACTTTCCAACTTCACACTGTTAATTAATTTGGTTGCATCCACCTTCAAAACATCTATTCCTATAAGTCAATGATGTTTTACACATTTCACTACCATAATGGGAATAATTTGGAAGTATGTGTCACTCTCAAAATTTCCTTCAAAACAACTTAACATTTTGATGAAAGCACCATCAAACTGTCTTAGTTTAAGCCAACTTTTCTTTAATTTGGGTTTGCCCATTTGTTCTCAGAAATTTATTGGGATTAGGGTGACAACACTCCCAGTATCTATTTGTATAGGAAAAACTATCCCATTCAATTCAATTTTTTCTCTGGAAATTTTCTATTTATATCTTTGTATCACAAATACAGCTGTATTTTCCTGAGTCTGGGGGCAATTTTTTTTACTCTTTCTATTTTCCTTTTATACTTGCACACACAGACTGAAAATGGTTTTTCTTTTCACAATTCCAGCATACTTGTCTTAAAGCTGAACTTTTTTCTTGTTCCATTCATGCTTTTTATCAAAGTATTTGCATTGCACAAGATAATATGCTGCATGCTTCAACATTACTCTTGGATGCATTAAATTTTTCAATTAACTCTAATTCTTGCAGAAGCTCTATAGATGCATCCAAAGACATTTTAGTTATAACCATTCTAAAATTTTGTGTTTGTACAAAGCATCACACATACCTTCAATTAATCTCAACTGCATCAACTCATCTTTGATGGCCATTTCTCCAGTGCCAAACTTTTCAAACTCATAGAATCTGGAAGCCTCTTGTAGTTTGTGTACATACTGTATTATTATTTCATTCAGCTCATGTTTGCTCATGAGAAACTTTGTTCTCTCAGCAATTATCAACTTCTTTTTCAGATGCAAATTTCTCTTTATAATGTTCAAAATATGTGAAAAAGTCAAATCCTTCAATTCTCTGAAATCCTACCAAAGCAAAAAAGAAATCTGTAATTTCATTCTCTCCTCCTGCAACCTTGTGATCTTTTAACCTTTTGGCTCATGCCTGGACAGCAAAACAATGAATCCATATTTCCACAGAGCCAAATTATCCAACAGTGTTAGAGATACTATCAGCGACTCCATATTGTTGTGATGTCTTCAACTGAAACAGAACATAAAAATCTCAAATGAAAGCAAATATTTGAACATTAACAGTTTCCTAAAGGTAGCAAATCATATGATCCTAGGAATAAAAATTTTCTTCCAAAGTTGAACTGTCATCAAAAAGAAAATATGCACACAGTTTTTGTAAAATCGTTGGTTAGTTATCTAAGAACCAGTTTTGTTCAGTAATGGTTAGTTTAATGGTATGCTTTTGCTTTGCTAATTTGTACTTTATAAATGCTATCTGTGACAAGTGACACATGAAAGTATATTCTGATTACTCGGAAATGTTGTAACTTTACTACTGAATATTCCACATCCCAAATTCTTAAATTACGGAAATAATATTGCCTGTAAGATAACTGGGGAGGTTTTAATTAAGAAGTAACTAACATTTTGCACACATTATAAAAGTTAAGTTTGGTAACTGTTAGTGTTAAAACTGATAAAAATTGAATAAACAATTACAAATGCATTTATTTTTTTCTTTAAAAAACAAATTATGGTGTCTAAAAATGTTCTCTAGAGTAATGAAAATTTGTATGTTTTTGTCAGTTTTGAAGTTAGTTAATAATTTTAAGCTTTTTATTTGAGAAATACTATATTTCTCAAATAAAGAGTTACAAACAACTTACAAGTTTAATGAAAGAGTTATTTTGACAAAAGTAAAAATGAAAAAAAACTTTTAAAAGAAAAAGCATTAATCATCTGATTTTCATAATATACATTGTCTTCTCAGCAAATAACTAATAGAGATTTGAAAATCAATCAATTCACTCATTTAACAAGAGTTTATTACTTGGGAAATTTTAAAAGTTACCTATTCGTTGTTTTAAAGTAAAATCGCACATAAAACCAAATTGAATAGTGTTTTTCTGAAAATATCTAAAATTGTTAAATAGTTCAACACATGTAAAATCAGAAAAGAAATGTTATTTTGAGAGGGAAGATTGTGATACAAATTAAAAGAATCAACAAAATTCTGAAAAAATATTGTTCGAACATATCAGAGCAGAAGCACAAGAAGAGGATACTTTGCATTCTTTTCATCAGTAAAGTTTTACCCACTCCAGGTGGTCCAATGAGAAGACACATGTTGATATTATAATCTCGGTTATTCTAAAAATCATTCAGGATCGAATAAATAGGCAATGTCATCAACAGTTTACTTATTTATTGTTGTTACATGTTTATGCAAGTTCATTCGTTTCCATTACACTTCCGTCTGCTCGCCTATGCCGCATAAAACATCGACAAAGTAAAAACTTAAAATATCTTTACTTGTTATTACAGTTAAAAATTTCTTTTATTCTTTCAGTTATTTTTAATTTGTTTAGATCATTTTATGAATTCATATCGTAAATGTCGGTGGTATAAGGGTGGATTTATTATGACGTAAGAAAGCTTATATACGCCATATTTGCTGCTCGCTGCAAACAGACAACCCTGAGTTTAGATAGCTTTCAGAATTTTTTGCAAGAATAACCTAGCTAGATAACATTAATTATTTCCTCTGGACTAAAATATTACAAATACGAAATATGTTTGGACGTAGTTCACAATTCGACAAAGCACTTGGTAAGTGTTGAATATGCACTATCGTATTTAAAAATGTTATTTATTTACATTTCGGAAAATTTAACAGAGAATTCATCGTTTGAATCATTTTGAGACCTGCAAAAAGAAATGTTTAAAGTTTAAACTTTTCCAATTTCTTTAGTAAAACTTCGACGTATGAGGTAATTAAACAAATTATAATTTGTTTAAAAATTAAGGTGTTAAAATCTTTTTAATAGTAAGTTACCTTTAGTTAAGTGAACATAAACAAATAAAAAATAAAATATTGGATGGAACATCTCCTGTGAAAAATTATTCTGATCTTTTTTTTTTATTATTATTATTTTCTAAGCCTACCAAAATTTTTTACAATGAAAATTTTTATCCTAAAACGTCGGCTTGTTTTGAAGGACTTTGAGACAGCTGAGTCAAGAACACGTAAAATTTTGTTTTCGGAACAATTCATTATAATTTGAGATTCAGTGTTACTTCAAGCAGTTGTTTAGAGATTTTTGTTTTTGTTTCTCTGTTGATTCGTTTAAACAGAAACACTTTTTAACAGTTTTGACTTCTAAGTGTTTATTTCAGTTTTTAACTTACTTTTCTTTTCATTTCCTTAGTTTGTTACCGGATTAAAAAAAAAAAATGTTTTTGGAAAATTTTCAAAGTGATTAATAAATTTTGGGTAAAAAAAATCATTTACAAAATTAAAATTCAATTTAAAATATTGAATAATGTTAAAAATAAAATTCATTGCCAATTTCAAAGAATCAGATAATATAATTTAAATTAATTATTTAAGAAAAAATTCTCTGGCAGTGTTTTTTTTGTTTTGTTTTTTTTGTCCAAGAAAAAAAAAACATACTATTTTCATTTTCTTTATTCACCGATCTTTTGTGGTTCGTTAGCGTCTTGTAATTTTCTCTCTACTAATTTTCATCTTTTATCTTTTGTAATTTCACAGAATTGCGAATAAACAAAAAAAAATAATAAAAATAAAATTTCAGGTCAAGTAAATGGTGGCTTCATTTTATTTTTGTCGTATTAATTATTTTCAAATAAAAAAAAATCTCTTGCATCGTTATCAACACTTTAAAAATAAAAAATATCAACAATGCTGTACCTTTTTTACGTTGAAGTTACAGTATTATTCAATATTATTATTTATTTATTTTTTTTTTGCATTGTAAATCAAACAGAATTAGATTTAATTCTCCTAAAGGGTGATACACTTAAATTAATAATTATTTTTGTTGTGAGTGAACGTAAAGGAAGGATAATTCAATTGTAAATTTATTGACGTCATCTTTTCAATAATTGTTCCTCTAACTGAACTTGAGGGTGGTCTTATTGGATTCTGTATCTGTATGTTTGCAGTACCTTTTTAGTTTGATTAATGTTCTTTGATAAAAATAATAGTGTGACTGAAGACATTTTTCTATCGAGGGAAACAACAACTGAGTAATTGCTAGTGTGGTATTCGTGAAACTGAAATGGAATGTGGAAGAACAAAGGATTTTGTGAATTTTTTGTGCTCTAAAAATTCAACAAGTTATTCATCCAAATATCAACAGCACACGTTTACTTTACCCTAAATTGCCGCAGTGTTATTTTGTATTATTGGACATATAACTTAAATATCTTTCCTCTCGATAGATTTTTTTTTTTTTTTTTTTTTTTTTAACGAAAAACAAAACAAGAATCGATTAGTCATCATCGCATATCGCGGTATTTAAATACCGTATCTTTGTTTTTTAATGAGACTAAGTTTGACTGATATAGTAGCACAAACAGCTAATTATTTTGTTCAACAATAATAGCAGTGTGTCCAGATGGAGAATCGACTCTCTAAAACCTTATGTACGTGGGTATTTATGTGAGTCTGTACTTCAGTCTCTTCAGTTCACTATTGCGGCTTTAGTAGTAGGTGTGACTGTAAGAGGAAGATCGCTTAACTGCTCGTCGTAAAAGAGAAACTAGATTAGAGAATAAAGATGATTTCAGTGTTCATTTAAAAGTAAAACTCCTCATTGTATAACTTGATTTTTACATCAATTATTTTTTATCACTGTCAGTTAGTGTAATATTTTTTTGTAGAATAATAAAGGTTTAACTGTTGTAGCTATTTTTTCTTTTCTAATGATCACAAAGCTCAAACAATTACACTTACACAGTATTTGACCCGTCAAGCAAGACTCACGAGAGAGTAAAACAACCGACGCAAACAACAGTTTTTTTTTCATGTCGTATTTCATAATCATTGTTTTTTAGTTTTGGGGGGATTTTACTTAACAATTTTTCTTTCTTTCATTTCCAATGTTATTGCTTTTTTGTCTTTTTCTGTAACTTTAAATTCAACGGAAATTTGACTTTTTTTTTTTTTTTCCTTAACTAGTCTTCACAAACTAAACTTGGTATTATGCTCGTCAGAAGTTAACATGCACATAGCAATTGAATAAACCATCCAGAATATAAAAATTACTACTCTTTAACTTTAAGGAAGCCTTAAAACAACGTTATTTTATTTTTACCGTTGTTGTGTAAAGAAAATAAAAAATTGTCCATTTTTTTTTCTCTGATCGCTCTACGATGTAATTTCAGTTGCAACATTAAGTTAAAAAATAAAAGCTGTGTTCATAATTTTATTTTCTTGTGTAGCGTCAAAAATGTTGTAAATGAATTGAATTTGAGACATTTAAAAAAAATAAATTTCTAGAAAATGTCCTAGCACATGAGTTTGTAAAATGATTCTTTATTGAATGATTCTCTGTTTTTATCTGTTGAAAATGAAATCATTGATATAGGTGCAAGAAATGCAAAAAGCAGGAATATTTGACTAAGAAAAGAGTAAGACAAACAGTTGGCATCTAGCAATGTGCTAGTTTCTTTTTTTTTTTATTATTCTGAAGAAAGTTTCAGTAATCCCTGTTATTTTATTTCTTTTCAGTAAACAAATTCACTAACACTTTTACTTTTTAGGCATAAATGATTGGCGATTTTACAGATTTATTTATTTAATTTTTTCATTTTTTTCCGTTGGTTTGGATTTTTTTCTCAACCTTCTTCTTACGGTCAACCAACAGCATTTTTTTTTAATCAGTTCTCTCCAAGCAAGGTGATAACGACACTAAAACGGAAGGGGATACTATTGGAAGTGAAAGAAGGAAAACAAAGATTTTAAAATAAATTCAAATACTAAACAGGTAAACCTCTCTATTCCTGTTCAAAAGACCGAGGATAAGTGTGAATTGGACAATGTCACAATAGGCGAACCTATACCTTCTAAAAAAAAAAAAAAAAAAAAAAAAAAACTTTCAGAGTTTAGGCGGAGACGTTAGAAGTATAGAATTGAAGTAAGTTTTAGACTAGAGAGGTAGGAAGAATCGGAAACCCAATCTAAAACAGAAAACAAGATAGAGGCGTGTGTTAATATAATTTTAGAAAAAGTATATATACACTTACAGTGAGTGAGTATAAATCGTATGCATTTCAAGCACATAGGAAACTTGTTTAATTTAACACCTAGGTCCTAAACCTTATATACACTTTGCTGTTCGCATCCATCCACATATACTCATTTTATATTCCCAACCCAACATTTCAGCTGTTGTACCATCTGTCTTTCCGTTATTGTCTTTGTACTTGGTAACTTTCTTGGAATTTCAAACCAAAATCTGTTAAATCCACAGAAGTATAGTGTTCTCTTTCAACTTCTCATGTAGGGAATATTTTTTTGTATCAGTACTACTCACCAGTATTATTCACTTATGCGTCATTTGTTCATTTTTCTTCAATTAAAACCTGAGTATGTGACTCTCCAGTAGGTATCTCCCCTAATTCGCCGAAAAAGAGCATAACCAGATGATAAAAAGCCCCAGACTTGATGAAAAAAAATTTTTTTTTTATCGTAAATGTTTAAAAGAGGAAAGGCCAATTTTTTTGATTATTTTATTAAATTTCTTCATCCTTTTTAGAACGTTCGAAATTTTGATTAAAAAATCTTATTTTTCTTCCTTCAGCGGAATGCCATTAAAAAAGTAAGTCTTAACTGCGGTGACTTGTTTTTTATGTTTTACTTTTAACTGACAGTTACATCGATATATTGACAACTTCGGTCAGAGTAAATGGAAGAACAGAAGTGACATTTTTATTTTTTCGAATTTTAAGTGAACTAATTTTTACATGTTATAGTAGCAAATACTTTAAAGCAATAATATTTTATTAATTTTTTTTTCTTTAGTACTTTAGCTTTTTATAGCCTTACATTGAAGATGATTTCTGAAAAAATAAAATTTAAAATACAAACAATAAATAAAATAAATTTAAAATTTCATGAGAGGTACCAAATTTTTACGTACATCTCTTTATGAAATTTATGGTATTTTTATTTATTAATTTTTATATCTCAGTTGTGAGTTTTTTTCATAACTGAGATAAAATAAAAATTGATAATTAAAATAATACCATAAAATTTCATAAACAAGATAGGTACCTAAGGTACCTCTCTCATTTTTATGAAATTTTCTTTTTTTAATTTTCCTTATTTAACATTTTTTTATTTCTGTCCCTAGAATTGAAACTAAAAAAAAAATTAATGATTGTATGTCTCTCACTGAAAAATAATAAATTATATTTAAAAAATAAATAAATATTTAGTGAAATAGTATGTAAAAAAAAAAATAAAACTTTGAAAATGCGATGATGTTGGTGGTAGTCGGTCAATTAACATTTGCAGTGAAAACAAAAATTTTCTGACTGCAATTTATTGCCGTCAGGGGAAACTACTCTTAAAACACGTGACATTAATGATTCGTGTCATGTAGGACCATCCATATATTTGGAAAAAAAACATTATGCACAACTGTAAAATTCTTTTTCTAAAGTACGGGGTTTACAGATTGTAATAAGCTTTCAAATTTAAGATTTGTAAAGATAGATCTACTTAATAACAGCATTCCCCAAACTCTGCAGATTGGAACTTAATTTTAAAAGATTTAACAACTTTTAAATCCGAGTGTGTGACTTTAAAATTGAAAAAAAATTCTTGTAAAAATTCATTTTTCATCAGAAAAATACTTTGGCTTCAGATAATATTGTCCTTAACATATATTATTTATAAAAGCCATTAAAAGATTTTCTAATTCAATGTCTTAGTTTTATTGGATTTTTTGTATGTTACAATTCAGAGCTGATTTTTGGTAACGGGGTATTCGATTTTACAAAAAAAATTGATTTGTATTCAAGATTTTCTGCTTTTAATGTAGTCTATAAAAGAAACTGAATTGAATTTCTCAATTTTTCATAAAATTAAGGGAGGGAACAGATGTTAAAAAAAAAAATGTCTAAAATAATTTCATTTGTGAACAAGTTATGAAAGTTTGATTAAAACCTGACAATTATTTGATTTTTGCAAGAATTTTTAAAACAATGTGTTTTTAACACCAAAAAAAAAAAAATGATAAATTTCCTAATACTAATCTTTGGTGGACCTCTTGTTATGTAAAAAAAAAAAAATTTTTAACCAAACTTTCAAACATGCTAGAAAGGATGGAAATTTTTTTTTTTCAAATTAATGGAGATAACTACTTTCCAGCATTACTAAACCTAATGGCTGCTGGAGAAGTCAATATATATTATTAACCAATGTTTTATTCTATTAGGTCCTGTGTCTCTTGGAAGTCTAATGTTAAATTTCTGAGCCTTAAACCTTATGTCTGTAATCAAGTAGTGGAACTATTTTTGAATATTTTCTTTGTTGACCAGATTCTCCCAAGTGGTATTCATTTCTGTTAGGCCTATTGAGAAAGTTGTCAATGCCTAATGAAGAAGTTTTCAATGCCTAACATGTGTTCCAATTATTTCAGTCTTCTCCTTCAATGTTGACTTAATTCCACAAGGTTTGATATTTCACCCCTCCTTCATATAGGATCAGCCATGTCTGATTTCAGTGTCTCTTCTCAAAAAATCACATTTTGATGTTTTTCCATCCTTACTTTTAGGATGGAAGCTAGTCTGTAATTTATCTTATCTGATTATGTTGCACCTTTCTGCTTGGCAGCAGACATTTGCTGTTGAGTTCCCAATCCAAGCAGTATAAACAATTTTATCTGCTTCTTGGCTTTGACAAGTGAAAGCAAAATTAGAGAACTAGTTTGAGCAGATATTTAGAAGTTAATAATGAGATAATACTCATGAATCAATTGAGCAGTTTATTTTACTGTTGCACTGTTGATTAAATATTAATTTGACATTTTTGTATTTTCATATTAAGGATTGATGCTGGGCAAGCTTTCTACACACTAGCTCAATGGTTAGCAAGCTGATCTTGCAGATCATTAACTAGTGTAATACTTAAACCTTACTAAGTGCCCCCTAATATAGTTGTCATAAATTTTGAGAAGAATCATTAATATTCCAAATTTTCTTCAGGGAATTGCACTCTCTTTGTGTTCTTCATGTTAACATAATGTTTCTGCTGATCTATTCTTTGAGGAGTTCAGTGGTCTGAAAATATTTGGATTCTATTTACAATTGTTTTATTACTGTTTGATACTTGGAGTTGCATTATCTTAAAAATTGTGGTTTTGCTAATGCTTTAACCTGTGTGATTACCTTGAAGTTAAATCTTCTTTTACAATCATGGTAAACTGTAAAATTATCCTATCAAAGTAAGAGTTGTATGATTTTATATATATATATATATAAATTTTTTTTAATGTCCCAAAAAGTAATGGGTAATCATTTAAACATATTCAGGAAGAGAAGTTAATTGGTTTATGCTATCCTGCTTGCCATAGCATAATCTTCAATAAATATGCTCTCATTGGAAAAATCAGATTATCAATTAACTCATACTGGAATGAGTGTAATGCTATTTTAGAATTATGATCTGATAGTAGCAGCTAATCAAGTGAGTATTTATTAGTTCAGATTTTTTTCAAAAATACAGTTTCATTTAAAATTTATCTATTGTGGGTTAACCTAAAAATTTATCAATTCATTGTCATATTTAATTGTATTTTTCTATATGAAATTATTGGACATATAAGATGTTACTCAAAAATTTACATACTACTCTTTGACAATAGTAACTCATAAGTCTGTCCAAAAAGCCAAGAGCCAATTTTTTTTTTTCTTTTTTTTCTTCCAAGAAATCAATTATTTTAAATCGGGTGTATCTAATAAGACTTGAGTATTTGCACTTTTAATCTCTCCCCATGTAAATCTGTGAAAATCTATTATATGAAATTGACAATAGGATTCTCTCAGGATGTTTGAAATATTAAAATATTTGTCAAATGACTTGTAATTGCACCACAATCGTTCTGGGATAAGTTCTTTTAGATAACATTAAGCAAAGGATGTAAAAATTAGAACAATTTACATTCATTAGATTATTAAATTCATTGTTATAAACAATTTCACAAAAATAAAATATACTTTTTCTGAAACTTTATTTGAAGATTAGCTGATTTTAAAGTTCAATCAATTTGATTTGAAACAAATATTACTTTTAGTTTAAAATATCGCAGAAAAGTATTTTTTTTTTTTTTACATGGAAGTGAGTGTTTTTATAAGGTATTGACAGCCTGACGTTTGGGAAATTTAATTTTTTCTGCAGGGAACATAGCTTGTAAAAATTACTTGATGTCTATAATGTGAGCACCTTTTTTATATAATTTTTTTTAACTACCCAGTAACTAAGTAATCTAATGTTTTATTGAATTTTTAGGTAGTTTGGTTTTAAATTTACTATAGTTACTATTATTTTTTGATAATGTCATGTATGGATGACTGTATTATAAAAATAGGCATGTTTATATATTCTACCTTTTATTTTATATATATATATATATATATATATATATATATATATATATATATTTGTTTGTTTGTTTAGCATGACAAAAGTTAATGAGAAATATTGATTATTTACACAGTTTATGTTAGGACTATTGTCCTCATCTTTATCATGTTTCAGCCATTGTGTCTTCATCAGATGTATGTCAATCTGATTAACTTACAGAGAATTCAGATCTGAACCCATTATTTAATCTATGAGGGTAGGCTTCTTATTCCACTACCGAAGTCTAGGGATATTATCTAATTCTTATTTTTAGTACTGCTTGCCCATTTCTACTGAGTCAAAGTACACGCTGCCTAGTCCAGGGATTAAACACACAATTACAGTTACCAAATTCTCAAACCAATGCTTTAATCCACTAGGACCTGTAATGAACTTTGAATTTTAAACCTAACCTGTCCTGCTGATTAGTACTACTGTGCTGTTACCTGTCATTTTGACTGCTGCTGAAAACTTGCTGTTAATGGCTCCCATATTGTATTTATTTCTATACTAGTTCTACTAAGGAGGTCTTCATAGCCTAGCATATGTACAGATTCTTTCAGACATCTAACTCTGCAGTATTCTTCCTTGTCCAGTATTTTCACTTCATTTAACAGACTACCCCTTTCCCTCCATACATGATCAGCCATGCCAAATTTCATTGTCTTGCTTGTCATTATGGGTTTTTGATGTTCCTCTTGCCTTTTTTTTTTTTTTTTTTTTTTTGTGGTGGGCATCAAAGTGTTTGAATTAATAACTAAACTTAAATATTACCTACAGTGATCTAATGAATTAGGTCTCTTATTTACATATTCTATTGAAATAGAATATGTCAATAAGGGACCAAATTATTTTTTGTTCTCTGAAGTAATATCTAACAAAGAAAATATTGCTACATCAAAATGCATTTAAAACTTGAAAGAAATAGATATTTTCTATTTAAAATCTACTTGTAACTATGTCTTCCTTGTCATTTTAAATTTGAGGTGTTATGCTCAAACCTCTGAATGCTCATTTAAATTTTAATATCTTGCATGAAATGTTATGAGAAATGTCAATTTGAAGTATTTCCAAATAAGTGTTATTTTGACAAATATCAATTTAAAAAATAAAATTAGTGTACATCCTGACATCAGAAGCTTTTTTTTTTCCTATTATTCATTCTTTAAGGTACTGTTTTATTTACTTGACCAAGTATAAATTCTGAGATTATAATACTTCTAACGCCGACCAGCTGTTTGTGATTTAAAAACATGGAGGATAATAAAATTTTGTAAATGTGAAGTAAATAAAATTGTACATATATTTGACTTAGTTTTTAGGGTCATTAAATGACTCTTCAGTTTTGAAAGTTGTTGTCAAATTCAATAAGAAAAAAATGTGAAGAATACTCTCATGCTGTTGCCACATACTGAATCACTTGATCAGTTTTTTTTTTTTTTTTTTTTTTTTTGTAGTTGTAAAAGAGATCATTCACCTGTGTATTGAAAAGAGCTTGTTACTTTGTATGACAAAGCTTTCCAACCCTTCAACCCTTTTGTATGGATAACTTTTTAAAAATATTGTATGACATAATTTAAGTCTTTCTTTTTTTTTTTTTTTAAGCTAAATGCATAATTGAAAATGTATATAAGAAATAAATGATAAATTTATTTGATAATTGAAGTAAATATGGATATTCGATTACACCAATGCCACAATACATCATTTTGAACAGGTCTGGCATAAACTATTTGGTAGTAACATTTGTGTTGTTCACTTGGTACATGCATATATGTCCTATATAGATATTCTAAACCAAATCTGACAAAACCAGCATTAGGGTATTTCATAATTTGATGTCTGTTTTAATTTAATTTTCTATTAAATGAAAAGGGTAAAATTCTACTTGTTTACATCAATTTCTTTACTAAGTATGTTATTTTATTTATTTTTTTATTAGAAAAGGCAACAAGCCAGCTTTTATTGGAACCTGACTGGGACTCTATCCTTAGTATCTGTGATTGCATCAGACAGGGAGATGTGCAGTAAGTCAATAATTTTGCAAATTTCATTCCCTCCAACACTTTCTCTTACTAATACATATTGTATTTGTTTTTTTAATTTGAGGAACAGGCAATCATCTCACAGTATCTTAAGTATGACAGACTTTTGTATTATTTTCACTCTCTTCTCTGTTTACTATCTATGTTTACAATCATAATAATTTCAGGTTCTAATTTCCAAGTTTCTACTATTTATAAGGATGAGCATCTCTGTTGTATGTTATTTATACAGTTATGTCATTTAGGCTTTTACATTTGTGCTATTTTAAAATTCATTGAAATATTTTTTATTTTATTTATCACATTCCATCATTTTTAAAAACTGTTGAATAGTGATTACATCATGGTATTGTTACCCTCCCAAGAGACATGGTGAAGTAATGGATAGCAGCTCTGATTGCGGAATCGGACAGCTGTTAAATTCAAGCTGAGTTTGTTGCATTCACTTGCTTGCAAATACCATTTTCTCTCTCCACAGCCATGGGTAAATAGTAGGATAGTTTGGGTTCTGTAGTCTTGGTTGGCAACCAGTATAGGAAAAGGACAACTCTGAATTCAAAACCGTGTCTATCCCTGGCAAAGCATATACTATGCAGCTAAGGAAAGGATCATATAATTCACATTGACTCTATGATCCCGTCTATGGTTGATCATTCATTCATTGTTACCCAACCATTTCTACTTTTTGAAATAGATATAATATAAAACCAAATGAATTCTCTTTTGTATAACTTAAATCTGATTTGGGAAGAGAGAGTTATAAATACAAGATCTAAAGATTATTTAAAATTTTAAATAATTACAGTTTATAAAAAATAGATTTCAGAAAATAATTACCAAATTAGGATGTAAGCATGAATGGACAGAAAATTTATTTACAAGTAACATTATCAGTTAAAACCTGAAGCATTTAAATCAATACAGCTTTTCCAATATGTTATGCCTTTAATATAGAAGTCCTGAAACCTACACTTGACAAAATATATTGTCACTTTCTTATTAGTGACTCTCTGCTTTAAATAGTTGAAAAAATGTGAGTTTGGTTTTGAGAATATGGTGGATGATGCAAAAGTTTAAAATCTTGTGCCTGTCTTTTTTTTTTTCTTATTTTTAAGTGTGGGATAAAACATTATCAATAATTCCCTTTGACTAATACTGACTTTATTTTGAATAATTTTCTATGCAACCTTTTTCAATTACTAACAGTAAATATTAGGTGTGATCTTTATGGGAGAAAACTATTTGGGAACCATACCTGGTATAGACCATGTTTAGTTGGTGCCAGGTAGGCTTTAGAAAATGTTTTGGAGCATCATGGTCAATAAATTGTGTAGATAATTTTGTTTCTTTTACTTTCCAGTTTACCTTCAAGTATTCTGAAAGAGTTAAAATTGAAGAGCACTTTTTTTAAGTTGTTCCATCAAACATTCTCTCCTACTAAATCTTTAAATTCATTTGCAACAGAAACTCAGACTCTTCTCCATTTTGGAACTTAAATCATTGATGCACTGAACATTATTATTGTGAGACCGGAAACTACCTACACAATACTCTTCCAGGCCTATATTAAGTAGGCGACATAGCACTCTACAAGAGGGTGATAGAGAGTGACACAGAGAGTCTCGTATGACTACCAGTTGGACACTAACTTATAGTAAGCTCTGCTTACGCTATCTCTATAACCTGTTGTTAATATATCTTTCTTACATCTAATCCGTGTTTTACTTCTGTGGGCCCAACTTTGGCACCCACATCAGTGACGATGAGGATTCTAGAAACGCACTCACGGCGAAACCTAAATACCTTACCAATCCCACATCTGGGTCGATGAAGAATTCTAAAAACGCATTCATGTCGAAAAAATGCAATACCTTACCAGTCCCACAACAGTGGCGACAGAAAGATTTGCGAATTTCGTTCTCACCATATCAATAGCGATAGTACTTGAAAAATACACAAACTCCACGCGTTCCCACAGCAGTGTTGAACATGAAATTAAGCTGGTATTAATACATTAGCGATTTAAAAGCTAAACACCCAGCGTCTACATATATTCCAATACCAAACAGCAGTGACGAGCAGTGACTCGACATCTACGGAATATTAAAGTCTGTCCAATACGAGAACGATTTTTTACACACCCACACACACAGAAAAAAAAACAGTTGTAAAAAAAACTGACAACACAAGATCAAGTATTACCATTGTACTCAAGTTTTCGGAAAAAACTATCGAAAATTTTTTTATGTAACTGAGTTGAACTCGGGCATAAAATTATTCTCCCCTCATATTCACTGAGGTGAGTTTTCTTCTTTTTGTATCTCTATAATAAAAAAAAAAAAAAAAAAATACATAAGTGTGGTGAAAAATTATTCAATTACGTTAAAATTAATGGAACCACGGGGGGAAAAAAAGCTAAACACACATAATTATTTTAACTATCGTCTGTTCATATTTTTTTTTCTGTAAAAGAAAAAAAAAAAAAGGAACAAAAGTCTATCGAGATTTTTTTGTGTACCTCCTCTTAGTACACGTGTTTCAAAGCAACAAAAAAGCGCTGTCATTTTTAGATATGGAAGATTTGCAAAAAGTAGTTGCCCAAATGTTAAAACTAAATTTGGACCAGCAACAAAAATCAGAAGAAAGACAACAACTATTTTTGGATTTACATAAACAGCAAATGGAATTCCAAAAAACTTCGCTTCAGAATGCTGAACTACAACAGAAACAACTTAAAGAATTACTTGTAAATGCATTAAAAGGCTCAAACTCTGAAAAAGATACAATATTCTCCCAGAGTACAATTTACAATTCAATAGAAACCTTTGAATACGTACCAGAGAACGGCAAAACGTTCCAGGATTTTTACAGGCGCTATGAAGATATTTTCAACATAGACTGTGAACAATGGCCCAGTAAAAAAAAGGTACGTCTACTATTGAGAAAACTGGGAACTACAGAACATAGTATGTTCGTAGACTTCATACTACCCAAGAAAATGACTGACTTGGATTTTTCAGAGACGATTAAGCTCCTATCGGAATTATTCGGGCCTAACACAACCTTGTTCCACAAACGTTGGAAATGCCTGAACACTGTCAAAGACAACCAGCAAGATTTTCTAACATTTGCAGCATCAGTGAACAAGCTATGTAATGATTTTAAACTAGCCGAACTGACTGCCGATGATTTTAAGTGCTTAGTTTTCGCACAAGGTCTAGTATCTGCAGAAGATGTCGAAGTCAGACGACAGGTACTGACTAAGCTTGAGAACGAACAAGGATTGACTCTTCAAAAACTGGCAGAGGACTGTCAAAGAGTAATATCTGTAAAGCGTGACTCAAACATTATCGAGGAATCAGGTGTGACTCAGATTAATAAAATCAGAAGTCTACCTCCTATTCCCCTCAAAAAGACAAAAGGCAAATCTCGTGTCCTAAATTACGCAGTAACCAAAACCCAAATAGGTTAAAGAAACCGTCCGGACCATGTTACCATTGTGGTAAATGGCATTGGATGAAATTCTGTCCAGTTAAGAACAAAAAATATTGCAAAAATTGCAATAAAAGTGGTCATACTTTAACTTCGTGCTGGTACGCCAACAGAACAAGAAAACCCCAAAATAAAATTAGGCAAGCTCAATCTGACAATATTGTTGATAGAAATTTAAGAAAATATGTAACAGTGGATATTTTCAATAAGTCCATTAAATTCCTGCTTGACTCGAGTTTTGATATTTCAACCATTAACTGGCGTACTTGGTGAAAATTGAACAAGCCGACCTTATTAAAAACGGATAAAACAGCAAAATCTGTAACTGGCGAAAATATTAACATTTTAGGCGAGGTAATACTTACAGTAACACTAAATGGAGTTACCAAAAAGCTCAAAGCCTACGTATTAAAAACTTCAGACAACTTATTTGGAACTGATTGGATAGAAAAATTCAATCTTTGGGATTGCCCAATGAGTACATTTTGTCGCAAGATACAAAGTACAACGTCCAATTTGGTAAATCTAAAAAAGGAATTCAAACAACAATTTCCCCAGGTTTTTTCTGGCGGCCTTGCGAAATGTACTAAAATGAAAGCTAAGTTCAAGGTGAAGGACTGTGCACAACCGGTATTCAAAAAGAAATGGAATGTCCCTTTCGCTGCTCTAGAGCAAATCAATAAAGAGTTAGATAGACTCGAACAAGCAGGTATTCTGGCAAAACCAGATTTCAGTGAGTGGGCAGCACCTACGGTCTACGTAAAAAAGTCCAATCAAATACAAGTATGTGCAGATTTTTCCACAGGGTTAAACGATGCCTTGCAAGATCACCACTATCCTCTCCAAAGCCCTGAAGAAATTTTCAATAAACTCAATGGTGGAAAAATTTTTTCTAAAATTGACCTCTCGAACGCATACCTTCAGATAGAGGTGGAAGAAGAAAGTTCCAAATTGCTCTGCATAAACACCCATAGAGGGTTGTATAAATACAACAGGCTAGCTTTTGGAGTAAAGGTTGCACCTGCAATTTTCCAGCAGGTCATGGACGCCATGCTGGGTGATCTTGACTATGCAACAGCCTATTTGGATGATATACTAGTTACTAGTAAAACTACGGCAGAGCACCGGAACCATATAATAAACGTATTTGAAAAGATACAAGAATACGGATTTAAGGTTAAGGAGGAAAAGTGTGACTTTTTCTTACCAGAGATTAAATACTTAGGTCACATTATAAATAAAGATGGTCGTCGGCCGGATCCAGAAAGCGCCAACACGATCAGAAACATGCCGGTCCCAGATAACATTCAAGCGTTACAGAGCTTCCTCGGCCTAGCTAATTTTTACCAAGGGTTCATTAAGAACATGCAAAATTTGAGAGGGCCTCTAAACCAACTTTTAAAAAAGGACAAACCATGGTCATGGACCCCGGAATGCCAAGACGCATTCGAGAAGATCAAGAAAACTGTTACTTCAGACCTCTCCCTCACACATTTTGACCCTAGTCTCGACATCATAGTCGCAAGTGATGCAAGCTCGTACGGCATAGGCGCTTGCATATTACATAAACTGCCAGATGGTTCGCGAAAAGCTGTGGCTCGCGCATCAAGATCTCTACTTCCAGCTGAGAAACAATATTCCTAAATAGAGAAAGAGGCTCTAGGGATAATATTCACTGTGACAGTTTCACAGATATCTACATGGTAGACGGTTCATACTGCAGACGGACCATAAACCTCTAATTACAATTTTTGGGTCTAAAAATGGTCTGCCAGTCTATACTGCAAATAGGCTACTTCGTTGGGGAACGATTCTCTTAAACTATAATTTCAAGATAGTTCCTAACAAACAAAAATATTTACCATGCAGACAGTTTATCGCGACTCATTCCAAAAAATACAGAAGTCTTTGAAGACTCCATCATTGCTACTCTAAGGACAAATTGTGAAATCAAAAACATGATCGCGAGTACCATAAGAGAGCTCCCAGTTACTTTGGCTGACATAAAAAGGGAGTCTCGAGAGGATGAATTCATTCAATCCATAAAAAGCAAAATTCAAAACAAAGACCCCAATGTGCCTGAAGTTTTCTTCCTCTGCGATGATGTCCTACTATATAATGACCGCGTAGTGATTCCAAACAGCCTACAAAGAAAAATCCTCAGGGATTTTCACATGGGACATCCGGGGAAGAACCGTACGAAAAGCCTCATGCGCTGCTACATTTATTGGCCAAACATGGACAAGGACATAGCAGACATGATAGAATCATGCAAAGGATGCGCGCTTGCAGCAAAAGCTCCAAATACGACGTGCAAACCATGGCCCAAAACAGATCATTCTTGGCAAAGAATTCATGTGGATTTTGCAGGGCCTATGGACAAGATGTACTATCTCATTGTTGTTGATAGCCACTCAAAATGGCCTGAGGTCCTACAATGTAAAAGACCAACCACAAACTGCACGATCGGATTTTTACATGAGCTATTTGTGCGTTTTGGCGTCGTAGATTGTAATAGTTACTGATAATGGCACTCAATTCACATCAAGTGAATTTAGAGACTTCTGCAAGTCATATCAGGTGAACCACGTTACAACACCTCAGTACCACCCTAGGTCAAATGGCCAGGCCGAAAGGTTTGTGGACACTTTAAAAAGGGCTTTAAGAAAGGCACTAGGCACACCGACAGATAGAGCATTGCAATAATTTCTGCAGGTGTATCGGATAACCCCTAATCCGAACATACCTATGGGAAGCTTGCTTGCAGAAACAATGTTCGCAAGAAAAATCAAGTCTTTGACAAACTTATTCCACAGCAAGCAAAGTTAAAAAAAAACGTATCACCTCATAGGAAATATTTCAATCCTGGCGATAGGGTCTTTTTCAAGGCGTACAAGAACAATATGACATTCTGGGAAGTGGGCACCATAAAGCAGAGAATTGGCGAACTGGTATATATGGTCCAAGGACCGAGAAACATTCACAAACGCCATTGGAACCAGATCAGAAAATGCCGCTTGAAGGAATCACTACAAAATAACTGAAGAGCCCATCAACGTAATTTTCGATCATTTCGATCTCGACATGCCCCAAGTCTCTCCTGAAGTGTGACGCTCAGGAAGGAAAAGGAAATTTACTCAACTGCTCGACGTAAATCCCAAGAGGAAAAAGTATTAAGTTTTATTTTTTCTCTCCTTTTCAAAAAGAAGGGGGGTATTGTGAGACCGGAAACTACCTACACAATAGACTCTTCCAGGCCTATATTAAGTAGGCAACATAGCACTCTACAAGAGGGTGATAGAGAGTGACACAGAGAGTCTCGTATGACTACCAGTTGGGCACTAACTTATAGTAAGCTCTGCTTACACTATCTCTGTAACCTGTTAATATATCTTTCTTACATCTAATCCGTGTTCTGTGTTTTACTTCTGTGGGCCCAACTTTGGCACCCACATCAATTATGAAATACAAAATATATACATATAACTTGGAGAAAGATTGAGTATATATATATATATATATATATATATATATATATATATATATATATATATATATATATATATATTGAACATAACTAAAATGTCATCTAAAAATCTGCTACTTGTTAACTGATAGGTAAATATTGGTGATATTTGTGATTGAGTTAGCTAAACTAGGATCAGCTTTCAATTTTTTAGTATTTACTGTTATAACTTGAAAATGTCCATATGATTCCTAAACTGTGGGTAAACTAAATAAATTTAAGCTGCTGACCAGATGCTATGAAACATTCTAATTTTAGTTTGTGTTTATGCCTTATGGCTGGTAAATGCATAGTCCTTATTTATATCTATTGCCATTAATAGATAGGGTCAATCTTTGATATGAATTTTCATTCTTGTTTTTAATAATATTCTGTATTTATGTCTGTCTTTCAGACCAAAATATGCCCTGAATGCTATAAAAAGAAAATTGGCTGTGGATAATCCTCATGTGGCTATGTTTGCACTCCAGGTAAAATCTTTGCAGTGCTAATTTTAGATTTGTTTGAATGTCACTTTATACTAAATTATAAAATGAAGCTTTAATAATGAATTCTTAAATATATAAATTACAATGTGAAAAACTTGTAAAATAGACAATTTGAAAAAAATTGCTTTATTTATGCAAAATCTTTGGACAGTAACTGATTTGATTATCAGTGTGGATAGATCTAGTGACACTTATTTCGATCTAGTGTACATTTAAACCATTTATAGCACTTTACTATTTTGTTAATCTATAGTATAAGGTATGATAATTGTTACATTATTCTATTTTATTTATTTTTTACTATTACATCTTAACTAAATCTTTATAACAATATATAGGTTATTTCAAGGCTCAGAAGTAATGTATTGGGAATGAAAGAATATTGCATTTGTTTGGGATTTTTGGAATGATGCCAGGATGATAGATTTTTTTTTTGTTTAATTTCTTTTATATTCTAAAAGCAACTCCTTTCTTAAAAAAATCTTTCAGCAATGATGGTGAGCTTTTAATATATGGAAAACATATGCCTATATATGTATACTAGCATACACAAAAATTAAAAAAAAAAATTTTTTTTTTTTTTTTTTTTTTTAAACTGGTAGATAAACCCAAATAAAAATTTAGATATGTATATTTAAAGAAATGTGTGAAATGTACTAAATATAATAGTGTCCAGTGTATTTCTATAAATCTGATAATCTCATTATGTTGCTTATTATAAAAATAATGAGCTTTTTTTTTTTTTTTTTTTTTTTTTCAAAGGATTAATTAGTAACTCTGCTTTTTTTTTTCTTAGACACTAGAGTCCTGTGTGAAAAATTGTACTTCATTGATTCACCAAGAAGTGGCATCTAAAGAATTTATGGAATTTCTAAAAGAACAAGTCAAGGTAGGTATGTATGTATGTGTGTATGTATATAATGATAGGCATGCAATTTATAATTTTGAAGAATTAAAGATGACTGAAAGAATTTGGTTATGTTAGGCTCTGATAGTCTCCTCCTCAACAGACTTAGCTTTGATATGAACACCATCTTGGAAACTGATTAAGAAAGAACACTAAAAAAAATTCCGCCACCTCAATAGAGATATTGAGTTTAAGGCTCTAAAATTACTCCCTGAATTGTTGAAGAAACACATGAACTAGTGTAATAAAGTGTTGATTAAAGCATATTTGGTTTCTTCACAATTCTTAGTTAAATCACTGGATTGGGTAGTGTAGAAAAATGACATTAAAGAAATAGACAACACAAAAGGAAAAATAAATTAGAAAACATTAGATAATCGAAAATATCCCCTTGCTTGGAAAGAAAGTGAAATGTGGTGTGAATAAAGGATTTGGTTCAAAATTCTATAGTTACTGAATACAAAAAAACATCAAAGGTGAAATGTAAATGTGATAACCAAGATGAGAATGTGTTCCAATAGAAAATCATATAACAGTAATTTTTTCATTATAAAAAAAATATGAATTATCAGAAATACTCATAAGTATTTCTTATCATTTCGTATTCAGGCACTTTTCATATTGCAAAAAACAATTACCAGTTTCTGTTTGTTGCTAAGAAATGGAAAATATCCAAATGTTGTTTGAAAGACAAAAAGAAAAGCAGGTTATAGTAGTGCACATTTCATTCACTGTTATGCACATCAACCTGGTTTAACACTGAGAAATGCAGCAAGTATTACATGGAAAACTAGACTATTTTCCTTTAATGTTTTGGCTAAGATCACCACAACATGTATCCATTCTCAAGATTCATATGGGCTTTTAAAAAGCGAACTTACTGAAATTCAGTCAACATCAAATGCAGATCAAACCATTGCAGAAATTCATTGTTTTGGTTAGTTTTTTCATCAGATTATGCCTCATATTGAAGTAATTTACAACCAAATGTAATCTCAAAAAATGAGCGTGTTTAAAGTTAATGAATATATAACGTATTTCAAAACTGCTGTTTTAGAAATAAGAAACTCTAAGTAATGTGAAAATCCTTCAGACTCTCATGGCAGAAATAAAGGAAGTGTGTGACTGCATATGTGATGATATAATGGACAGATATTCTTCTGCTAAACACTCAGTACCTGTTAAATTGTTCAATATGAAAATGTTTACTAGTTTTAAGAATGAACTGCCTACAGAAGAGATAGTACTGACCACTGAAGGATATCCCATGATTGACAAAGAAAAGCTTGAATCTGAACTAAAAGTATTCTATTGTAGATCTGATATGCATGAATATTGCAAATTAATTGAGCTGCTGAAATTTATCTTGAAAAATAATCAAGAAAATCTTAATAAAATTGCAAAACTGATAAAAATTCTCTTGGCAATTCTCATTACTACGTCAAGGCCAGAACACTCCTTTTCAACACCGAAAAGAATAAAACCTTTTTTTAAGGAGAAATATGAATTCTGAAAGACTAAATACACTTGTAAAGAGCTTTCAATAGAGAAAAATTTCCTCGACAATTATGTTTGGACCAAAAAGAAAAATATTAACCTTTTTACTCAAAGTAAAACAAGAAGCATGGATTTGATTTTTAAATTAATTGATCAAGCTTGAACTGTAACAATTTACAGGTAAAAAATATCATTTTTTCATTTAGGATTTTATCAAGTTTATGCATAAATTTTCTTCTGTGTTTTTTCTTCTGTGTATGTAAAACAAACACAGAAGAAAATTTATGCACATTAGCCTGGTTTAACATAATTTGCACAATCTTAAAACAATGGCTAAAAATTTTCTGAAGCAGCTCCCTTACTAATTTTAGCCATGCACTGACAATGATTGGGTTTCTGCATTGGTTGTTTTCTTGTGTATTTCAAGATGTTTTTGTTGTCACTGTTAGAATAAACCTCAAAAATAAAATTGCTACTAAATTACAATTTTCATTTCTCAATACACGAGTCAGTCATTAAAATAAAATGATTAAACTAAATTCAACTAGTTAAGTACATTGTGTGACAGACATAATGTATGCAGTGTGCATTTTTAAAATGCTAATTTGTTATAGGAGTCTTTTTAGTTCTAAAGGTACATACATTTTATACATAGGTACTTTTCATCTAGAAGCTATCACTTGGTATAATTTAATTCTGCTAATTATTCTATATCTTTGATAAATATGTAACTGTTTTTTCAGACCCGACCTCCACCTGTAAAAGAAAAGATTTTGGAACTGATTCAAGTGTGGTCTCATGCATTCCGCAATGAACCAAGTTACAAAGCTGTACAAGACACCTTTCATCTAATGAAGATGGAAGGTCAGTTGATGTCTTTTATTGTCTTCAATTAAATCTTTTGTGTGCACTAAATGTTTTGGTAAATAATAATAAAAAATGATTGTTTAAACAAATAGCTGGTTTACAAAGGTTTTCTTTATACAAAAATAAATTGTTTCCATTTTTATTATTATTAATAATATTAATAATAATTATTTTATTCTCACCCCCCCGCCAATTTTTTTTTATATTTTAGGTTATACATTCCCTGCTTTGAAAGAAGCTGATGCAATGTTTGTTGCTGAAAAAGCTCCTGAATGGAAAGATGGAGAATGTTGTACACGGTGCAGGGTTGTATTTGGTGTTGTTCAGAGGAAGGTATGTTTACTTGATATATTTTTAAATTATTATATTTCAGCTTGTTTTAAGAATTTATTATTGATTCCAAAAATTTATTATTGATTCCAAAAATTTATTATTGATTCCAAAAATTTATTATTGATTCCAAAAATTTATTATTGATTCCAAAAATTTATTATTGATTCCAAAAATTTATTATTGATTCCAAAAATTTATTATTGATTCCAAAAATTTATTATTGATTCCAAAAATTTATTATTGATTCCAAAAATTTATTATTGATTCCAAAAATTTATTATTGATTCCAAAAATTTATTATTGATTCCAAAAATTTATTATTGATTCCAAAAATTTATTATTGATTCCAAAAATTTATTATTGATTCCAAAAATTTATTATTGATTCCAAAAATTTATTATTGATTCCAAAAATTTATTATTGATTCCAAAAATTTATTATTGATTCCAAAAATTTATTATTGATTCCAAAAATTTATTATTGATTCCAAAAATTAAAATATTAGATTGTAGCAAAAGCAAAAATATTAAATTTTTGCTTTTGCTACAATCTAATATTTTAATTTTTGGAATCAATAATTTTAATTCCATAAGCCTGTTTACTAAACTTAAACTTTGTGCGAGATTTTTTTTTTTTTATTAAAGTACTAGAATTCCTACTTAATATTTTAAAATATATAATCCAATCAGAATGGTGTGCAATTCATTTGTATATATTTCTTTGCTCATTTCAACTTGTTTTGTTAGCTTTCTAAGATTTACTTTTTGCAATGGTTACCATTAAAATAATCTGTGGTAAGTAGAATTTTAAATGATTTTTTTTTCCCCTTTTAAATGCATTTTCTTTTCAGTTTGTCTAATTTTCAATAAATCATTTGTTTTAGTTTCCCTTTCTTTGTTGTTTTCAGCTATTACATTTAAAAATGTTATTATTTTTATCTTTTTAGCATCACTGTCGTAATTGTGGGGAAGTAATGTGTAGTAAATGCTCTTCCAAGGTTTCGACAATCCCTCGATTTGGAATTGAACGTGAGGTCCGTGTCTGTGACTCTTGCTATGAAAAACTCAGGTGAGATTTTTTTTTTTTTTTTTTTTTTTTTTTGCTAAGATAGCTGATTAGAACCCTTTTGTTAGTCATCTTTCATCACAATATAATTCTCTTTATTAAAAAAATCTTCCAAAAATAAAATATATTTTTCTGAAATTTTATTTGAGGAATATTAGCTGCCTCAGATGAACTACATTCCTTGTTTCTGCCAGGTCTAACCTTCTCAGTTAGGACCTGCCATGCCACTTACATAGTAGCAAACCATCCACATCTCCTCCATATTCCATTGGTGAGAATTAAGTTCTACTCAAGTAACTTCTTCCCACAAACTGCTACTTTGTAGAACCAACTCCTAAGAGGATGTTTACCCGATCACTACAATCTTGACCTATTTAAGTCCAAAGTTAGTCATTATTTTCCTCTCCTATCCATATAAAGTACCCCTTAATGTAACCCTCTACCTTGAGTGGCGCCAGGGTCTTGTACAGAGTAAACCTTAGTGTGTAAAAAAAAAAAAAAAAAAAAAAAAAATTAATTAGATTTGAAACAAATATTAAGTTTAAAATATTGCAGAAATGTTGACATGTTTGGCAAGGTGATAACAGATCTAATGTTGTTCTATGGAGACTTTATCTGTAAAACATAATTGAAGAAAATGACGTGAGTGCCTTTTTTATTTAATCTTTAACTACTCAATAATCTTTAAAATTTAGAAAAATATTCTCCATAATCTAATGTTTCATCGAATTTTAGAAATTTTGACCTAAATTTACTATAGTCAACACACTTATTTTCTGATAATGCCATGTATGGTTGCCTGTACTTACAAAAAAAGCTGTATGCCTATATACAAATAAAAAAAAATTCAAAATTATTTTTAAAATATTGGTGTTTAATGATTTGTATTAAGTTTTCCATTTATAATTAGTAAATATAGTTTTAGCATAATAGTGCCTTTAATATATCTTATTTATAAAAGCAATTAAAAGATTATCTAATTAATGTCAGTTTTACTGCATTTTTTTTATTTTACGATTAAGAACAGAATTTTGGTAAATGTTGTGTTTGACAAAAACAAATTGATTTAAATTCTCCAAGGAGTCCTGCTTTTAACTAATACAAATACAAAACCCCTGGAATTAATTTATCATTTTCATAAAATTAAGTGGGGGTAATTTCATTAAAATCCAACAATTATTTGATTTTTGCAAGAATTTTCAAAATAATGTGTTTTAACCGCAAGAAAGATACTAAAATTCCTATACTAATCTTTAACCCACATGTTGACACAAGAAAAACAAGATATTTAACCAAAAGTTTGAATGTACTAGAAAGGATTAAAATATTTAATGAAATAATCAAAAAATACTTTCCTCTTAATAACATAAACATTTTGATGATAAAACTTTGGTTTTATCAAGTTTGGGGCCTTTCATCATACTATGTTTGTTTTTGTTTTTTGTTTTAGAAAATTTTTGGTGGTACCTATATGCTGACAAGTTTTGATTTTGTGAAATTTAAATATTCTAATTTTCTCTTTATTTAAAAATATTTAGAGTAATGGATAGCAGCTCAGAATGATGAATTGGAGAGCCAAGTTCAAATTTCAGTCAAATCCATTACATTCACTTATGTGCTAATAATACTCTTGGGAAAGGTATGAATCCTCTTCTTTTCCCCCCAGCTATGGGTAAATAGCAGGACAGACCAAGTTCTATAGCCTTGGATGGCAGCTGGTCTATCACAGAAAGAAATGGCAACCTATTGAGGGGAGAAAAAAAATCTGCCTCATCATTCATGTATTGAAAGATAAATGATTGCCTAAGCATGTATCATGCATGGCACATAACTGACTGATATTTTATATATTTATAAATGGTTACAATACCAGAAATTTGGTATATCACTTTGAAGCAAATAGCATAAGCATTTTATTTTATTCAATTTACCTTTCTCATTTTCAACAATTCCTATCTTTCCCTAAGTCTTAAAAAAAAAAAAAAAAATTTACCACCTTTTAACCTTGTTTTCTTTCCATGAGGTAATTTTATAAACCCCCTTTTTTGACAACTATTAATGCACAAAGTTACTTTAAGTAAACCTGCATCAATTAGACCAATTGTATATCAATAATACTTATTCATTACCTTTCTTGCTCTTTTTGTTATACATTTCCATTTCTCTTTTTCACAAGCATAACCAACTTACATAGGAACTAAAGTTGTCTATGACAAGTAGAATACTCTGATTATTTGATAAATTCAGTAATTTGCTAAGTGTTGCAAAACAAAATGTTAAAATAAGCATCTTCATATGGCTACAAAAACACACATTACATTAAATGGCTACTTAAGTTTATAGCCCTTGTCATGGGCTGTGAATTAATAAGCAATAGGATGTAGTACATTTTTTCTTCATTTCTTACTGTCCTGAGTATGACTATAAACTACATCCGCATCCTGCATAAGACAAACTACGTCCAACAGCAAGGCCTCTGATCAGGAGGTTTTGAGGAGCATGGAACCACCTCTTAATTGCTGGTGTTCCAGGTCCACCCTGGCCGGGGTGGTAGTACCTGTTAGGGTCCCAGCTATGGGCAAATAGTTAACACCTGAACTTGTGTAAAAATAGTTTTTAATACCAGAAATTCTTTGATATAAAAAAAAAAAAAATTACCAGCAATAATTTACTAGAGGGCACAGAATCCCCAATATACACTACATGCCAAGAGAAATTTACAGTGAAACATATACTGTTAGAGTTTGTTGATTTTTATCTAGTGCGAACAAAATATTACCAAGTGAGTAATTTAAAAAAAACTTTTTACAAAAATAAAACCATCCAAGATTGTAAATTTCCTAAAAGTTGGATTGTACTCAAAAATATAAGTGATTGAAAAATGGTTCAAATATATATGTATACATACACACTTTTTTTTTTTTTTTTTTTTTTTTTTATAAAACTATCGCTATGAATCTATTTCAAAATTTTGTTGCCATTAAATGACCCACTGAGGTTGATATACCATAAGACAACCAACCAATCTTCATTTCTTATGTTTCAAACATATTTCCAGTTTTTTTTCTCAAATTAATGATTTTAACTATCTTTGTATATTTAAAATCCGGAAAGTATCTGATGTAAATTTAATGTTTTTTTTTATTTTAGGATTTCTTTCTGTTTCGAGTTGTATATATGCAGCTACTTCTCAGGATTTTGTGATTTTTCTCCACAAAGAATTAGTGATTGTTCAACTTTTTGATATAGCAATATTAATTTTTCTGATGTGTCTTTTCAGGGATAAAAAGTCAACTTCAGATACTGATGCTCTGCCCTCAGAATACCTGGCCAGTTCTTTATCAAAGCAGTCACAAGTAAGTTTCTGCTTAAATGTACACACTTACTCATCAATTCTCGCTTCCTACCTAATGACTTCTTTTGATGTCAGTTATACACTACCACAGTTACTAAGATTGCAATGCAAAATTAAATTATTGGTTTACATTTAAAGATAAGTTTGCATTTTCACAATTTTAAGTTATAACAATTTCAAGTATAATTCACTGTGCTGAAAATGTATAAAGTTTACCAGTTTTACAAATTGATTTTTTTTTTCTCTCTTTTAAGCTATTCAAATGTTGCTGACAATAAAATAGGTACCTCCACTAATTTGGTATAAATTTTCAATACCTAAATTTTAAAATGAATTTTTATAAATATAAACACATTCTTGAAGATTTCTTTTTAGCTTTAATTGAAAGCTAAAGGATTAAATTATTATTTTCAGTAAGAAAATACTCTGGTGTATTTCAAATAGAAATTATATAGATTGTAAGGTCAAATATTTGCTTGGATTTCAAAAAAATCTGTTTACTGTCAGCCACTTCTTACATTTATCAGTTTCAAAAATTTTCCAAAAATTATATTTGTGACATGTTGTTTGAGTAAAATTAGCAAATTTAAAGTTAAATTAATCTGATTTGAAACAAATATTTCTTACTTATAACAAAAAAGTAGTATACAAGCCTTTCTTAATGACAGGTCCTGTTTTTCTCATGTCTTTGACATTATTGATGAACTATAATGTATTGATAGCTAGTATGGATGACCAGAATTGACATAAATTTACGAAATCTAAACAAATCCATTTTTTTTTTTTTTTTTTTAACTACCTAGTAACTTTTACAAATTAACATTTTCAGCAATTATCTAATATTTTATTGACTTTTAGCAATGTTTGATGATGCTTTATGAAAAAATAAAATTTTAAATTTATTTTAATAACTGAAATATTAATGAAATGCCATAATAGAGGTAACTCAATAATTTGAGATGTTATGGTATTTTATATTTTTTAATATCTTTTTTAAACTTTAAAGTTGATGTAAGCATGCAATGAATAATGAATTACAGACAAGCTAATTTCTATGTAAATGGAGAACAACTCTTACATGTGACCTTTTAATAATGTCATTTATAGACTTCCATCGATGTAAAATAAACTAAAATAAAAATTATTTTAAAAATCTTTGTACAAAACGACTTGTATTAAGCTTTTCAATTTTTGATTCATTTTTTCCACTTATTTACAATATCACCTAAAAGAAAGTAATGCAGAATTTTAAACAATTTTTAAATTCTTATAACTTATTGTAATTAAAATTTAAAAAAATGAAAAATTCTTGTAAAAATTATTCATTGAAAAATTTCTTTTCGTAAGACAATAGTGTCATTAATATAACTTATTTTTTTTCAAAAGCAATTAAAAGCTTTTCTAATTAGATAATGTTATAGTTTTATTACATTTTTTTTAGTTTACCATTAGGAGCAAATTTTCAGGAAATTGGTAGTTTGGGAGGTTGTTTCATTAAAATCCAACAATTATTTGATTTTTGCAAGAATTTCCAAATTAATGTTTTTCACCTGAAAAAGGATGCTAAAAAAAATAATGGTTAAAATTACGTTGATGTTAAAAAAAAAAAAAAATTTTTTTTAACCAAGATTTCAAACGTGTTAGAAAGGTTTGAAAAAAATAACTAAAAAATACTTTCTTCTTAACATTTTGACAATAAAACTTTGAGGCCTTTTTTCATTATGCTATGAAAAAAGTCCTGAAAATATTCTTATAAAAAAAGTGGAGGTACCTACAATAAGGGAGGCATGGTGGAGTAATGGCTAGCGGCTCACATTGAGGAATTGGAGAGCCGAGTTCGAATTTCAGCTGAATCCATTACATTCATTTATATGCTAATACCCTTGGGAAAGGTATGAATCCTCTTCTTCCTCCAGCTATGGGTAGAAAGACACACCAGGTTCTATAACCTTGGATGGCAACTGGTCTACTACAGAAAGAAATGGCAACCTACTGCAGGAAAATATCTGCCTCATCAGTCATGTATCAAAAGATACATGATCGCCTAAGCGTGTATCACGCATGGCACATAACTGAACTACAATAAAATGAACAAATATGGAGGATGTTTCTATTCACTGGTGCTTTACTTTTAGTTCACACAAGTAAAATGTTTTCACAGAATCTACTGTTTTATGTGACTTTTTTTTTTTTCTTTCTTTGAAGTCAGCTTTTAATAATTAATGCTATTTATTAGTGAATTTGTAAAGATAATTATTTTTGCATTTAGTGAGATCTCATGATGTTACATAAAGTAAAGAAAAAATTAAGCATAGCTCCTACCCTGAACATTGCAAGATAATTTTTCTTGTAAAATAATCTATGATCTGTTTTTTTTTTGTTTTTTTTTAATGTTTGAGAGAATAGTTAGTATGGGTCATTTCAAAATATAGGTAGGTGTTTTGTGTTGATTTCTTTGTTTGTTTACAATGGTGCTAATGACCAGAACTAAAAATATTTTTCATTATTGTAGTCCTCTCTTGTTGAAATGATATCAACCAATTAGTTTGAACAAATAAAGAATGCTTATGGATATCTTGATTACTCTGACTTCTGTTTTTATTGTTTCCTACTTCATCAAACAGAAGGGGACAAGAAACCAAGACAATGTAAGAAAACTTTTTTGTTCTTTCTGCAGCAGTTCTATTTTCAGTTAGCTATTTTTTCTTTGTGCCATCAACAGATGATCTTTACTCTTCCATTTTTTTTTAAACAGCTAAGCATAAAAATAAGTAAAATTCAATACAAATATGATTCATTGACAACATGCAAAATCTTATGCATTTTTGTAGAAAAAAATCACATACTATTTTTCTATTCATATAATTCTAAAGAACAAATATGCTTTTTTATCCTTTTAAAATCATTTGATGCTTGCTTTAAACTTGGTTCTGTATTTTATTGCATTAATTTATTAGTTGTAAGCCATTTTACATAGATTTTAATTTTTTTTTCTTATTTTTAATTATTTAAGAGTCAGTTGTAACTGTATTTTTGATGAATGCAAGTTGGGATTTTCTTGGAATCTATAAATTCATCTTTATATTGTGCTATTTATTCAGCTACAACTGTTTTTTTGCATAAACTAAACCATATATACACACAGATATTGCTACAAAAATAATCACTAATCTGCTTAAATGATTTAATTTTCTTTGTTGTCTTAAGTCTTTTGTAATTCAAGTTTTAATAAGCCAAATGTATTTTTTTTTCTTTTTTTTTTCCATTCCTAATGATACTTGGCTAATATTTGAGGTTCTGTTGCCTGCTACAGTGTTTTTTTTTTTTTTTTTGGTTTTTTTTAGTTGGTTTTATTGGTTTTTATTTTGTTACTTTGGCTTCAGTTCCTGCATGTCTTACTACTATAGCTGCTGTTGTAGAAGTCTTGTGTTGTATAATTATTGTTGTTTTTTTTATTAATAAGTAATAAAATAACAAAAATACTTGGTGAAGCTGTCCACTTTATTAGTCATTTGTGAAAAATTGATATTTAAATAAAACAATTTTGTAAATTTTCATAATTTCATATAAGAATGCTTTGGGAACATGAAATATAACTAAATTAAAGAAGTGAATTTCTTTATTCGATATTATCTGTTATATTCAAATAATTAGCTAGAAATCAAGGAGGTGACATGACACTTTTGTTAATCAGAAGCTAGACAAAGATGGTAGACTGAGAAACAGTAAGAACTAAGGATTTTGCCTTTTTAATCCTTCCACATTATTTAGAATTTTTGTTAACTGAACTAAAAACTTCTGATAGTTTGTCAGTAAGCAAATAGTGGCCAGGTTTATTAACATTAGTAATAACATGGTGTCTGCTTAATAGTTGAATTGCAGAACCCCCAGAATGGTAACTGCATTTTTAATATACATGATTTTAATCTGAGTGAAAAGTGTCTTCTGTAATGTGTTCATAATTTTGGTTTCATATAAAAACAGTAGTTTTTATACTTAGGTAAGTTTTAGAAATTTTTATGAGTAGTTTGGAAATTATAGTTAATTAAAATGAAAGTAAATGAAGGTTAAAACTCTGTTTTTTAAAAATTGAAAAACAAACTTTTTATTCATAAAAAAATATTTTAAAACTTTATTCATGTAAAACAAGTATATTAATTTAAGGAAATAATGAAGCAAGTTCAACTTTATCAATATATAATAAAAGGTCTTTACATAAGGATAATTTTTAATTTTTTACACAAAATTAGAGTAACATTGAAAAGACAGTCTAATGTGCATATTAATTTCTACTGAAACTTAATAATCAGAATTGAAGACTTTAATAAAATCTCTTCAATTAAGAAATTTGACATCTTTTAAGTATGAATACAATTTTATATTTTTATGTAGTAAATGTCAAGAACTAATCTCACCTATGCAGTTTATGAAAAGTTGTATTTTAAAAATGTCTTAAAATTGACTTGCAAATTATTTTGAAAGGTGATAATATATTTAAATAGGATTGAGTTGATTTTTGTAATCCAATACATTCTAGTGAAATTAAAGCTATGTGATTGCAAAATTTGTATAAGATTTTATATTTTAGCAAATATTTAAGTTTCTTCTAACATTATTTGTGGTATCAGTTTATTAACAATGCTATTCATTTATGGTTTTTTACAATTTTTATTTCATTTAATGTTTTATCATTACTTGTAAATAAATTTAATATCCCATTATTTAATCTCAGTCTTACCATTGGATTAAAGGTGTGTATTTTTCCACTAAATGAATACTAAATGATCTTTTAAGGCAAAGATAAGAGCATCTGAAAACTAACACTTACTTTCCTGTATGTAGGAGACATTTCTTTACATATGCAAAAGATCACTGCTTAATTTTGTTAAAAATAAGTTGTGTCCATGAAACTTGGAATAATAATGCAATATTCTGCTTAAAGAAAAAAAATGCTTTTTAGTGTTTCCACCTTGCTTTTCATCCACTGATTTTCTTTTTCCCAGTTCTTTGTAATAAGAAAATCTATAGTTATTTTTACATGGTGGTAAATTTGGTAGTTAGAAAGTCTTTTTAATTGTTGGCTAGCCTTCACCTTATTGTTGCTTTTTATTACAATGAATACCTATGACCATTAAAGTAAGTAGTATAAAGTAAAAGTGAAATAGCTTCCCACATAACTTTAACTTGTATCGCATGTCTCAGGAACTTGTCTTTCAGGGATGATGCCTGAATCAATTCAGCCACTAATGACTAGACAGCAAATACCATATTGTTTTAGTGATGAGTATTAGTCTTAAATTATCTGAACCAAAAAACATTATTGCTATTCATTTTTAAAGAAAAAAAAAAATAGTGAAAAATTGTAAAAAAGGTTCATGTCAAAGTTTAAATCACTTATCCTTTTCATAATTACATGCATGGGCATTTTCTTGATTGCTCAATATTTTTCAATGTGACATATAAGGTGTACAATTTTTTAAAAGTCTGCATTTTGATTACTGTCAGTTTATATAAAGTGGTTTTTGACAGTTTTAAAGCATTATCGGTTGAATGTATTATAGAAAAGGTTAAGAATCATTTAGGTAGAGCTTGTTTTTATTCCATCTGTACTTGACATGTTTGATATATTGCTTGAAACTGACCCTGCTTCACAAATTAATGCCATGTTTTTAAAAACTATTGATTTTGTATACTTATCACAAAGCAAATCATTGAACTGTAACCCTTTTACACATGGTCTATATTTCATTGCCAGTTAATTAGCTTAATGTTTTAATTATAGAATTTGCTATAAAATGTAGGCAGTCAAAGGCTCATTAATATTAGGTTGATGCAAAAATAATGTCGGTTTTTGACGTTAAAAAATACGTCAAAAACCGACATTATTTTTGCATCAACCTAATACATGTAACTGCTCTTCATGGGCACTATGTGCTATTTAGTAAGTTAGCCTTAAAAGGTTTTAATATGAACATCCCACTTTTGTGGTATTGTACTTGATTTTAATAGGCTGATCTCATGGCTTTTTAGAAAGCTTTGTAAGCTTTTCCATTTTTTTTCTTGTATCCTTTTTATGCTTCAAGATTAATAAAGGCAAATTACTTCATATTCTGAAACATTTTGTCTGGACCAATCATAACTTATTCCTCTTGATAAGAGTAATATTGAATTGTGAGCTATCTGAAGATTTAGCATTAAAACAACTAAAGAGTTTCACATCTCTTTAAATGTCTGAAATAGCAGTGATTATAAAATATCATTTTACAGAGTTCTACAATTTTCATTCTTCATTTCAATATTTCTTAAAACTTTGCTATTTTTTTCAATCTTGCTCAAAGAACAGCTCTATGCTACTTTTTTGCAGTTTTTTTCCATTTAAATTCAATTTAATTTTTTCCATTGAGAATTCAATAAGGACCAAAATAAGGTAATTTGAAAGTACAGTGTTTGCTGAATGTGGCAGATGAGTGAAAACTTGCTAGTTAAGCTATAGCATTTCTGCCAGATAACATAAGAACTCTGTAATTTAGTCTTTTCAAAAAGTTAGGCTTCATCAGATTGAGAGTGAAAAAATGAGTTGTGTGTATGTTTGTTTATTAAATAATGAAATCTTATTTTTTCTCAAGTTGACGTTCATGAATAAAAAAAAAAAAGAAAATGAGTAAATTTTAGTGTTCTTTGCTTTAAGTTTCCGAGTCAAAAGATATAATGCTTCAGAATGTGTAGAAAATATTTTTTTTTTTTTTTTTTTTTTTTTGCCCATGTGTTCTCTGTGTCGACAGTATGTTATGAAAATGATGTATATGATCCTGGCAGTTATAAATTATTGACAATTGGAAAAATATGCCTAAACTGTGAAGTGCATAATCAGATATGTTTTTGGGACATGAACATTTTTCCCCCCCATATATATATATATATATATATATATATATATATATATATATATATATACACACACATTATAATAATAATAATTATTATTATTATTATTATTATTATTATTATTATTATTTATCTCTTTGTTAGCTACCACCTTCCAAAAGTGAACAAGAAATCCAAGAGGAAGAAGAGTTGCAGCTTGCCTTGGCTCTGTCAAAGAGTGAACATGAGAGTAAAGAGAAGGAGGTAAGTGTTACAGGTTTTTACTTTCTATTATGATTTTTATTCATTTTCCTGTTTGTTTTTTTTTGTTTTTTTTTTTTTTTTTTTCATGCACAATTATTGGTAAATAGAACATTGTGACTTGAATTTTGATGTCATGCAAAATAAAGTGGCTGGTTTCTCTGATCTGATCTAATCTAGGAAAATACCTTGGAAACTGTCTAATCAAATTATTAAGAAAAAATTTGATTGCTTATGTTATTTTGTTGTTTTTTTTTTTTTTGTTTTTTATTCTTTTTTTTTCCCCATCACAGTTTGCAGTATAATGAATTTAATGAAGAAATTTCAACTTCTGTGAGAGAAATATGCTATTTCAAGAAAAAATTGTAGATTGTATCTACTATCTTTTTATTATTACATTCATAAATTTGCATAAAAGCTTGTTTAGCTATTTTGAATTTTAACTTTTTGCTTTAAAAACAGAATTTTCTACATTAATTGAAATATATAATTTTTTTTTTTTTTTTTTTTTTTAAGCCTCTAAATTTTTAATGATAGGATAGCAGTGATCATTTTAACAAAGATGTTGGTTGAGATTTTTTTCTTTTACTAATATTTACTCTGCTTAGCTTAGTATGGTACAAGGCCAAATTTGGTGAGTATGTAGGAAGACTATTGAACCAATCTTCCAAGTAGTGTGTGCTTTCATGACTTGTAAATCAGCATTTGAAATCTCAGCTTTTTCTGGGCTTTGACACTAAACTTTGGCACATAGTTTTCTCAGCCACAAGGCAGGCTTTTATTTCTTTTAACTGAGACTGATTATTTTAAATGAATATTATCCATGTTATGGAAAAGGTTCTACTCTGTTATATAAAGATAAGTTTGGCATATAACTCTAGGCAGTTTTTATAAAAGATCAGGATCATGTAGAGAATTCACATCCTATAGGCAATTTCAGAAAAACTTATCTGCCTGTATATTGAAGGCTTACAAGAAGCCTATCTACAATGTATCTTCTTTTACTCCAAACTATTTTTTTTTTTTTTTTTTTTTTTGTTTTTTTGTATCTTCAGATATTTTAATGTGAAAGAAAATTTTATGCATCCTTTTGAAAGAACAACTAAAATTACTGCTGAGTAGATTCTTCCCCCCACCCAACTATTTTCTTTTGCTCTTGCTCAAAACAAATCTAAAATGTTTAAATTTTTTTCTTTGTGGTTTTGCAGAAATGAAGTATTTTTATTTTAATTTTATATTTTGAATCTTTAGAATAGGGAAGAGGTTGCAAGAACTTTGCTGAAGAAATGGAACTAAATGGGCAAAATTTCTTGGTTATAGCTTTATTTTTTATTTTATTTATTTATTTATTTATTTTTGTTACACTGGAAATAACTGGTGATAAAATTCAAGGCATATAACTTTCAAACTGACAAATGGGAATTTTGTTTGGAGTTAATTCTATGTGACTCTTATTTGTAGGCATACTTGAATACGTTTTCTCAGGTGTCTGACTTTAAATTTACCTTTCAGCGAGAAAGGCAGTGTCATAAAATGCATATGTATGGTGGAACTGCAACCAGCAAGGCTAGCTCGAGTCCATCAAGTGTTGTAAGTAAATGTTGTGAATATGGATAGCTGGAAATTTTGCAGTAAGAAAGTATTAGACGAGCCAACTTATTTTTATTTATTCATTCATATTATAGTACATTTATGATTATACTAGACTCTTTTCTTGAACTAGGAACTGGATGGTTTCCAAGAATAGGCATGCTACGTGGGGGTTTCCTCTCACATCTGACTGAAGTCAATGATGCTTTATTTTAAAATCCTTAAGTTTATTTTGATATCTCTAATATACTTTTTCTGTAATAAAATTACCAATAAATTTTTTCAAGTATTGATAAATACTGGAAAAAAAAATTGTTTATTGATTAAATACTGGAAAAAATTTCTTTCTTTATAATAATACTTACTATAGTATAACCAAAATGTCAGTGTTAAACACTGACATTTTGGTTATACTCTGCTATATTAGTTTGTTCTTAAATTATATTTCATGTTAATTTTAACTTCTAGTCAAATTAAAACCATAGATTTATATAGTATTTTTTGAAATTAATATAATTAGCTAACTCATCTGTGTGTTGTGTTGTCTAGGTCATTTATTCTCTAAATAAACTATTGTTGAGTTCTTTACAATGATGGATTCTTTAATGTATTTTAAATAGTGTCTTTAGTTTAATAATAATAATAGATATAAATATTTGATTTCAAACAAGCCTCATTCTGATTAGCAACATTTGGTATATTGCCAGCTATAGCCCTATACTTCTCAGTGGAGTCTGTGGAACTTTACTAAGTGAATATAGTTTCAACTAGGCTCTCAAGATACACTATTTATATAATAAATGCGAATGTCAGTGTCACACTTTTTTTCAATTAAAGGGACACAACTCTAACCTTCAATAGCTCATGTTACAGAAATTTTGGATTTCCAAATTAAATTTTTTTTATATAAGTTTTTTCTAACTTGGAAATAAATTTGGGAATAGTCAAAATACAATGGAGATCACCCATGAAATAAAAAAAATAGTTGTTTGTACAGAAAGTAAGGATCTATGCACATCAACTTCTCTTTAAATGAAGTGGTTGCAGAAATTATTATTGAGCTTTTAAAAGGTAAGCGTAAAGATTAATGCAATACTTAAATGCATCAATCAATTTTGAGTTTGTAGTTTATTGTTGCCTATCACATCTAGGAGCAGTATGACACAAAAAGAAATCTCCACCAACGGAGGACCAGATTGCAAGCAAAAGGGACAAGGCTGCAGTGAGGAAAGAAAGTCCTTTGGAATTGAAAACCCAGATCAGATAGCAGCCAAGGAGCTTCCAATGCTGAGAATATGCAAAGACTTAGGGACTCTCAAACTCCTGAACAAGCCCAAGGCCCAATCAAAAGCCCTCTACAGTGGCAAACTTAAATGCTGCCTGATAAGGTGGCTTTTAAGCTAATTTGAAATAAATTTTTGGCATAATCATAAAACATATATAATACAAGTATTGCTTACCAGACAAAAATAGTTTAGAGGTTTTACAAAGAAAAAGGTAGTGGGAAGGATTTCAAATCTCTTTTCCTCTCTTTTATAAATATTTTTAAAGGCACTAATCTGTGAAATTTGTAAAGAAACAAATATTTATTAAAATAACAATTTTTTTCTGATATACAAATTGTACAACTTTCTTTAATAGCAACAGTTTATATAAATGAATTCCTTAGCAACAAAAATTTCAGATGTTGAAGGTTTAAAATCAAGATCTGGGTCCTTTTGATAAATATTCAGATTTTTTAAAGGGCTTCTCCTTACTACTTTCTTCTTCAGCAGTAGTAGTAGTCTTTCTCATCTCAGGTCATAGCTTTTCTTGCCTAGGTGGTTGAATCCATTTTGGTTCCAGATGTTCACTCTCTCACCCCAGAGTGGTTTATTTCTTTCTGACTTTCCAATCAATATTTCTCCTCTTTATATAGCAAGTGACTCCAGAGTCATTGTAGACTATCACCAGCAGTTAAAAAAAAAAAAAAAAAAAAATCAAGACTTGCTATCCAATGAAACTGCACTTGATTTCAATTCAAATTTGCCTTTTTTTTTTTTTTCTTTTTTTTTTTTTTTTTTTCAATCAAAGCCAAGCCCATCCTCAGTATAAAATAAAAAATAAAACCTTTCCATCAAAGTTTAAGCTCTTTGGCCACATTTTGATGTTTTTGTATGTGTGTGGAAGTGCATGCATTAAAGTTCTCAATAAATTTGTAGCGAAAACAAATTGAATAAAACAGTCGGAAAATCGTACTCTGTCCTTACCAATGAGTTTCATCATTTGACTTTATCAAAACAAGTGATGATGAATAAAAGCGAAATGTACAGTTACATCAAATTCAAAAATTTTAAGATGATGCTCCTGTGTAAGCCTCTTGTTGGATATTTGTAACTTTTTTGACTAAGTGTTTTTGTTTTCCATGTCAACAATGTGTTCAAAAGTTCTCTGTAAACCTAATATCCAAAAAGACTTACACAGGATCATCTTTTTAAAATTCTTGAATTTCATATAACTACACATCATTTTGCTTTTGTTTATCAACACTTGCCTTGATAAAGTCAAATGACGAAACGCATTTGCAAGGACTAAAAGTACTATTTTTGGATTGTCTATTATATATATATATATAAAATCTGTCTGGCTTTATTTTGAGGGTTTCTTTGAAAAAGAAACTTAACATTCTAATTTTCTTAATTAGTTTTTCATACAATTTAATATTTTCTGTTTTATTAAAAAATAATTTTTATATTTTTACACATTCAAACATTTGTTTTTTTTAGTTTTTTCATAATTTTCTTTTTTTATTAAAATAGTTTCTATATTTATTAACTTTTACCCAATTCTGACATTTTTTTTCTCATACAACTAATAATTTATTAAAAATCATTTTTATAGTTTAGTCAAACATACGGGGCGGGGTAAGAAGAGTGTTGTACCAATTGCACAAGCTTGCATTTGAAATATTTGCTTGTTACACAAATCTGTTCTTAATAGGAATTATACAACTATCTCATAAGGCAAGCTAAGAAGGACCTTTTAGTAATTTTTTTCTTTCTAACACTTGTTATAATTTTGAATTTTTTATCTGGTTCCTATAAAAATTATACAAAAAATACTGGCTGTATCTATTTTAAGTAATTGCTAAAAGCTTTAACTCTCTAATAAATTTTGTTTTATTTTTTATTTATTTTTGTACTACTTGGCCACAGTTTGTGCCAGCCATCTTGCAGTGTATTTTTCTTTGTTATTCCAGACAAAATCCAGTGACAATATCATATTCTTTAAATTCCTTTATAAAATTTGCAGGAAATCTCTCCTTATTTAGTGCAACAAGGAAATGGTGCATAAACACAAGTCTGTATTAAGATTTCAATGACTACAGTTCAATTAGGTGGAAAGTATAGATGTGTTCCTTTTATTAAAGGCTTTGCTTTTGGAATATGCGTATAGTTATATACAACTAAGAATTGTTAGCCTGTCTTGAGAATTCTTACTCAGATGAGAACTCCTTACTATTATATGGATTTTTTTTTTTTTTTTTTTTTTTTTTTTTTTTTTTCATGGTATACAGTATTGATATAGGGCAAATTTTGAAGCTAAGTTTTCTGTTGCTACTATGCAAATTTATCTACAAAGTTTGATGCATCTTTCATGCAATCACTATACTTTTCAATGCACATAGACTTTGTACTGAAATCTCATGTCTACACTTGAGTAACCACCCTTATTCGTAGTTTGGCTTTAGTTATCTAAAAACAATAAAATTTTCTTGCAAATGCTTAATTCCTGGTGTCTTTCAAAATTTTATGAAACCATAATCTTTTCTAACTTCAGTTTCACTAAAACCTAAAGAAACAAAATTGGCTTTTTTTTTCCCTCGTAATTGCACCTTTACAAGTATAGATTTATGCTCATATTTACTAGCTCTATCTTCTGTATCTCTTCAATAACATCCTGACACACTTGTTATACAGTTTATTTGAGAAATAAAGAAATTAACAAGACCAAAGATTTCACTTACAGCTGAAAGATTATGGTGTCTTAGTGCTACTACAGAGCTGCTCTCTGGTGGTATATCAAGTAACATTTTTTCTTTTCAAGGTTCATTGTTTGATGGTTCAGTTTATATTTCCAACTATAGTTTACAATTCGAGTAATTTACTTTCATATTCTTTATAAATAAACTCCCTAATATTCAATTTTTTTTATTTTTTATTTTTTTTTATTCAACTCTTAATTTCTTTTTCTCAATTTATATTGCTAATAAAATTCAAACTGCATTGTATTACTAATCCATTCTGAGTGACTTCAATTTTTTCTATTCAAATATATTCAGATATTTAGATTTATTTTAAATTTTTAATTTCCTTAGTTTTTTTTTTTTTTTTTTTAATTTTAGCTTGGAATGCTAAAAATTTACTTCATAATTTAGGCCCAATACAGTTTGTATTTTAGATATTAGAGGACTTAACAAATTACTTGTCAACTAAATTATTTGTGTTTGTTTATAAATTTTAGTTTTCTTTTTTAAATGTTTTTAGTAGTTTAGAAAAAAAACCATAAAATATAAATTATAATAAACGAAAATTGATTTTAATTTTTATTAAAAATAAGATTAAGTAAAAAAAAAAATTTTAAATTAATGTAAAAAAATTGTCAAATTCAGTTTCAAGCCAGTTGTTTTTAAACAGTGGGTTTAATGAGTCAGTTTAACTTATAGTACAAACCATAACTTAAAATTGAATTGAGCACTAGTGGCAAATCCACAACCTTATGATGGCAGAATTAAACCATGCTGGATCATGAATTTGCAGGTTCTCAAAGTGCCATATTAAAGAGGTACAACCTGTTATGGTTGGATGACTTTCATTTTACAAGAACATTGTCATATATTTTAAAATAGACATACTGCAATAAATTTTCAGTTTTTTGGGGAACCAATAGTTATATTAAGAGTTATGCAACTTTAAAATTGTTTATATTTAAAAATAGATGTGCTTTCACCAGATTTATTTTAAAGCTTCAACTTTAAACAACTGAAGGAATTTTTCTTTATTGTATTAGTACAAACACCTGAAAACTTAATGCTTATATTGAGAATGAAAATGACAAGATAAGCAAAGTAAGAAAAGATGTTTCTGTTAACAGCTGTTTAGCCTTTAGTTCATAGAACTAGTTTTGAAGATCAATGTTAATTGGTCTTCAAAACTAATAATTAATAGGAAAGTGAGGCAACAATTTTTCTTTCTAGTCTGGTTGATGTTAAACCTCAGTGAGTATATAATGGGAAAGTGTTTCATGAAGTTTATAAAGTATTATTTTTCTTAATCTGCATATCTGAGATGGAGGTTAGTAGGAAAACAGTTCATTTTGGTAAAGGTCACTAATTTGTAAGTTGATTGGATAAGACCTTCACATGGTTGGGTGCTGTTTTTTGATTTTGTAGTATGAAACAAAGAAAAAGAATTGATTGCTGGACAAGAGTGAAGGAATTTGAATGCATTTAATCATACTGAGCTTGTGAACAGATGAGAATATAGTAACACTAATCATATATATTGTTCAGATGTACAGCTATTTAAATTATCGGGTTGCTTGAACACTAAAATTCTGTCATAATTTGAACTCTCTTCCTAAATGACATTCACTTGGCTAGCATTCAACTGGACAAAATTAAGTTTTTATTGTAATATTTGTAATTACACAATTTTGTTGTATTGCTTTTTTTTTTTTTTTTTTTTTTCAGAATAATATTCACATGTTAAACTCATTTACAACAACCAAAAGTAAACTGAACATTTTGAATTTTTAATTATATTTTAACCATTGATTTATGGTTTAAAATCTACTTGCAATTGTACCCTTTATTGTGATATTCACTCATTTTTTTTTTTTTTTTTCTTTAAAAAGAATTGCATAAAATGGTGTAAGCAAATTTTTGGAATGAAACCAATTGAATTGCTTTAACATTTTTGAAGTTATTTTTATATAGCATATTATAATATTGTAAATTATAATATTTATTATATTTACCTTTACTCCCAAACCATGAAGTTAATTGTTAAGGTGGTTATCACTTTCAGTGTAGAAAAGGACATCATTTAAATAATTTAACTGTAGTGATACTGGCAAATTAATATGCCTAACTTGCATAAGGGTAAAAGAAAGCCTATATAACTTGTCACTGAGAATAACGTAGGAAGAAGACAAGCTTAGCAACTGACTAGTGCTAAACTTTGACTTAACATCAATGGCGTTGCAGATAGGATCGCATTTGTCACTAGAATATTCAGATTATGTGGATGCATGGATTTGCTGTTTTTCTGCCAGTGCAAGAAGTAAAAAGCTGAAAGACAACAAGGAGAAAGGAGGCGAAAATGAAATTAGATTTATTTTTGGCTACAGCTGGATATGAGGTGATAATGAAAGTCTCCACCATGGCATATCCCACAAACTTGGAAGACCTGACTTTCGAAAAAATAAGTCAGATTATAAGGAGAAATATGAGACCCAAGAAAAGGCTGGTAGTGGCAGAAAGAACGAAGTCCATGTCAATGAAACAAGAAATTGACGAACCAATTATAAAATATCTACACCGTCTGTGGATATTTATTCTGTAATGAAACAAATGTGGCACAAGGCCGAAAAGGGGACTGGGGAGAGGACGGTCATCTACTGTCTTAATTTTAACTTAGCTAGTCGCAGACACTGACCCAATCGTACATATAATTTTCCTTACACCAAAACAACACTTTCATACGTACCTTTCAAACTACAAACACCATAATACCTCAGCGTCTCTATGAAAGGACTAACTAATCCCCATATATACAATTCAGTCTGTGAGGGGGAGGGGAAAATAACAATAATTCTAAAAATGAACCCCAATGAGTATTTACAATATGAGCACTAATCTATTTACAATAAACTAAAGAAAATATTATTAGTAATAAAAACCCCCCACAATCACCTAATATGGCAGAAATACCAGTTCACTGGCCGAAATCAATGCGGGACTATAATAGAAAATAGTCATTCATCCCCCACACACACACTAACACGCAATCATTCAAACACAACAACAAATACGAAAACACTCACGCGAAACGAAAGGCGCCCCGCATCCACCGGAGAACTGGCATCACTGACCACCTAAAGAGGGAGGGGATGGGTAATTAAACTTAAAGAAAAAAGATGGGGACAGAAATAAAAGGGACCAATGAGCATACATACCCTAGCTAAGTTAACTAAAATAAAAGAAAAAGAAACTAAAACATCAACAAATGAACCTAAACTAGCCTAGTTTGTGGATGGGTTGCACTAGTTCAACCCAAGAAAAGCAATATCCTAATGCCTAACCGGCATCAAAATGCCACTCAAGGTCAGCCCCTTTCACACGACACATGCGCGTAAGATGCACCCACCTTTTGCTGAATTCTGATGAAGAGAGCCTCTGCCTTTCCGTCCTAATCTTGACTTTAAGCAGATGCTTAAAGTACAAGATCAGTTGGGAAGAGGTGAACTTCTCGCCTCCATAGAATCCCTTCTGTCGCGTCGTCCAAATCACGACTCTCATAACTCCTAGCAAGCAGTGGAACACGTATTGTTCCGCCTTCGTCATCCGCAATGCCACATTGCTACAAATGGAAGAGGCTTGAAGGACAAACAACTTTCCATGCAGCATGCGGACCATGAGGCCTTCAACAAACTTGCACAACGGCACTACTGCCTTGCACTGAAAGAAGGCGTGACACAGGGTCTCGACCTCTCCAACACAGCAACGGCAGTTTGGAGAATTTTCCAAGCCAGCTGAACAGTCTTTTGGCAACCCAGAGGGCTCCACGAATCACCAGCCAGGTGAGTGATGCCTCGTTGTTATTGAGACATTTCAACCCGGGCGCCCATGGCCATATTGAGCAAGCCTCCTGCCTCGTAAGACAGATCGTCAATCAGATTATCATGAACGGACCTGACTAACACTTGATATAATGCCTTAAGAGACAACGCCTGGACGTTGGAGAGGCCATCCGACGTCCTTAAGAGGCGCTTCAGAGCAAGTCGATATTCGCGATAGTAGGAGCACTCAGCTCGAGGTAAACGGCGGGCATCTTCCTTGCACGAGTGCACACTTCTCAGGGATGGGAAGTTCTTACGGGCGTCTTCCTCCCAGAAGGCGCCGTCATCAAACGAGTCGCGACACATTCGATCTAGAAATCTGATGCGAAGCATATGTTGACGAATCTCAATGCTTGGCATGCCCAGACCGCCTTCAGAAGGATGAAGGCAACAGATCCCAGAGTGACTCTGGCGGCCTTGCCTCCCCACAAGGAGAACAAAAGCCTCACTAACGCCAGCAAAGTGCCATACAGAAGTAGAAGCACCGAGAGTCGGTAAAGGAGAATTGGGTAGACGTGTGAAACACAAACTTCCGCCTTCCCCTTTAAGGAAAGATTCCTCTGAGACCACAAATTAATTGCGATCTCGGCCTTCCCTCGCACCTCCGACCAATTCATTTCCAACTGGAGATCAGGACCGAACCAGACGTCGAGAATCTTGACCGGCCCATCTGTCCAGTGGAAAGGTCCGGGAAGAGAAACTCCCTTCCACGCACCCAACCGCAAGCCAACAGACTTATCGCGGTTGATCTTGGCCCCTGTCACCATCTCATAACAACTGATTTCTTTGCTGACTTCGTCAATCTCGGATCTGCTCGACACAAGAGCCAAAACGTCGTCAGCATAGGCAGAATACCTGGCCGATGTGCTACCACCGGGCAGGGAAATTTCACATAGGACCGGATTCGCCTTTAACTTGCGAAGGAAAGGTTCCAATGCAAGAACGTAAAGCAACGGCGACAGCGGACAACCTTGACGAATGGAGCGAGACAATACGAAAGGCTCCATTCACTTCCACCAGCGCACCGGGAGTCGCATACAGAAGTCGGATCCAGGTGCGAAAGTACGGCCCGAAACTGGCCGCCGAAAGAACAGCCTCCAGAAAACGATGGTCAACCCTATCGAAGGCCTTGGACTGATCTAAATTGATCAGCGCGGCTTCACTGTCGACTTGCTCGGTGATCAGGCGTACCATATGAAGATTATCCTGAATAGTCCTACCCTTCACAGCACAAGTCTGTTCAGAGCCAATCAGACGAGACAGGACAACCTGCAAACGGTTACCCAAGATCTTAGCCAAAATCTTTAACTCTGTGTTTAACATAGTTAAAGGGCGAAAGTTACCTAACCCATCGCCACCGTTTTTGTCCTTGCGTAACAACTTGATCACGCCCCTGGTGAAGCGTTGGGGTATAGACCCCTGCTTCATCCAGTTGCCGAAAATCAGTGCCAGCAGCGGAACAAAAACGGGCAACTGCCTCAAGTACACTTCGTACGGAAGATCATCTAGTCCTGGAGACTTGTCCAGGCCAACCTGTTTCAGCGCTTCCCAGACTTCCGACTCTGTAATGGGACCCTCGCACCTAGCTGCCTCGAGGCAGGGAAAGTCAGCTAAATAGGCGTTGAACTGAGCAGGGCTCAGACCGGCTCCCTGGTAAAAAGCTCCTGAAAATAGTCACGAAAAGCCTCGCATATGCCCTCATTTGTAGTCACGGACTGCTTATCCGGCAATGTGACGCATGCGATATGTCGACGTGATGTATTCCGGGCTTCCTCTGCGTGCAATTCAGCGGCCATATTCGTTGCCTCAGAGGACATTCTTTTTAACCTAGCCCTAACTACCAGAGCTTGATCCTTCTTGATAAGCAAGGAGGCCAACTCCGCCTTAGCTAAGGCTATGTCCCCACTAACACTGGATTTAACCACCCGATCAACCTTCTGCTCTAAAGCCGTTTGCGCCGCTAATCTATCTAGATTGAGCCGACGACTATAATCAGCAGCAAATGTTCTAATTTTGGATTTTAAATTATCCCACCAGGCATTTCCCACAACCGCTCCCGTCAGTTCCCTCTGTATCATTAGTAGCAGCTGGTCCCGGAAATCTTGCTCACCAAATAATGATGAGTTTAATTTCCAGTAGCCAGCCATCCTAACCTTAGGTTTATCTAAGTTTACATGCACCCGGACAAGCCTATGATCCGTATAAACTATCTCATGGAAACTTGGACACCCAAAAGCCCTACTTCGACTCTCTTAACTAAGACTCGGTCTAGATAACTAGCCAAGCCGCCACTATTAGTCCAAGTCCACACTACTTTCCGAGGGTGTTCGTTCCGGTACTTATCGACAAGATCAAACCCGTCGACAAAGTCCCGAAACTGTTTAACGCCCTGGTTAGTACCCGAAATTGGCCCTATACGATCTATATCGGGATCAAGGACGGCATTCCAATCACCCACTAAAACTACCTGCCGTGATGTTATCAAAAACGGCTCGATCTGCCGAAATGAAGCAGGCTGCTCAGAATGGACATTGGGCGCATAAACCCCAATGAGACAAAGAGCCTTATCTTTTATGGTAACATCCAGCACACAAAGTCTGCCCGCCGGATCCGTGAAGACAAGAACACACGCAGCCTTCAAGGACTTGCTTACCAGCCAAGAGACACCTCTTGAACAGCCATCAAAACAGGCTGAATAGAGAGACAACCCCCTAGACAGTATGTTCTCATAGTCATGAGTAGAAAAACGGGTCTCTTGTACACAACAAATATTCACCCCAAGATGCTGAAGGTCACGAGAGAGCCTCGCTCTGCGAGACTCCGACCTCAGGCCTCGGGCATTCAGACTTGCTAACCAGAGAGCCATAATGAAAACCGATTAGGGTTGCTCTCCTGCATTGAACATGGCCGGGGACAGGACATCGACGGCCTCTCCCAATGAGCCAGTACCCATCTCACTCTTGATGTAGCCAATGTCCAGGGGGAAGGTTAATTTCAAAGCTCTATACAGGGAGGGGTGAACAAAAACTGGGAACCTCCCTGAACAAAATTGTTGTAATTTCTTAACCACATTGTCTTCGAAACATGCCATAGGCGGGAACATTCCAAATGTTTCATTGGCTTCCGCCATCATTGACCATATCTGTTTGCCAGCCGCTCCTGAGCGAACAACGGTGAGGACCCTCTTTGCTTTGGGGAAATTTCGAGGGTCCTCAACGTCTAATTGTATATTTTGCGTAAGTTTAATAGTGGTTTTATATTTTCCACTGTTTTGGCTTTTTCTTCAACATCTTTAGAGATTTGGCACACGTCCTCCCCTCTATGAAATGCGAGTAGATATTGCGAATTTGAAAAACTCTGACAAGACGAACAGACTATTGAAGAGGACTTGATTCAATTAAGGTTAATTAAAGGTATGTGCAATGCATCACATCGATATAAAATAATGGAACAACTACAAATAGGAAATATGTCTTTAAATACATGCATTGACTTTAGACAGCAACAAGAATTAATGCAGAAATACAACCATCATAAAAGTCAACCCAGCGAACAAATATTTGCTGATACGTACATGTTAAAAAAGAAAATGTTTGTATTGTGTATGTGAACTCGAAATAAAAAGGGGAAAAATGCCCAGCATTTGGAAAAACCTGTACAAATTGCAGTCATAAATTATTTCTGGGGGGGTCATATGCCCGCCTGCGAAACCCTGTGTCTCCACCACTGTTTTCAGACTATTTTTGGCACCTTAGCCTGGTTGAAAAATTTTGCAAGAAGATGCCTATGATTACAGCTTAGCGCGGTACAGATCTAGGTCTCCCAGAGAAAGAAATAAAACTATCATGGGAAGAAGTACAAGAACTACTAAAGGTTTAAAACCTATGCGTTTCAGAGAGATGTCGTGATACTGGCAAATTAATATGCCTAATTTGCATAAGTGCAAGAGAAAGCCTATATAACTCGTCACTGAGAATAACGGAGGAAGGCAAGCTTAGTGACTGACTAGTGCTAAACTTCGACTTCACATCAATAACAATTTGATTATAAAAGCTGTCGGTGAAACAAGTGTTTTTCCATCTCCATTAAGTAAGAACTGCTAAGTTGGGCAAGATAAGGCATATACTGGTAAATATAAATGGTGAAACTATATATTTGTTGTATTAGGTTGGTGCAAAAATAATGACGTAATAATGTCGTTTTTTGACATATTTTTTAATGTCAAAAAACGACATTATTACGTCATTATTTTTGCACCAACCTAATAGTTTTACATAATCTTTACCTACTCCCTTCCCCCACACACACATGCAATCAAATTTATATTTAATTTTCAGGATAATTTTTTTTTCTTGCATATATTATGCGTATTAATAGGATATAGAATCAGAACAAGATTTTTAATAAATTGAACAATAAAACAGTTTTTCACTGAAAAAAAGATTTATCAATATTTATCCTTTAACCCACCAAATTCTTTCTAGAATTATTTCCCCTGTCAATGCAATTTTTTTTTTTTTTTTTTTTTTAAGCACAAAAACATGAAAATTGTTATGACTTTTTGTTTTGTGTGTGTCTATTAATAAAAGAATGGATGAGTAATATTTTGATGTAATGCATTTCGTTTTGACATTAAAAACAAATACATTAACAATTTAACATACTTCAAAAACTTTTATTACTTTGTAGAGTTCTAGGGTACAATAAGAAACAAAATGGCTAAGAAGGGCCTTTGTTTTGTCAAGTGACATCTTTCCACATGTCTACATAAGAGTAGACACTCGAATTTGTTCCTCTCTCCTTTCCATCACTTGACTAGCATATTTGTCTTGTTAACAAATAGTTATTATTTTATTGTTTATAAATAGAAGAAATAATTCACCTTCAGAAAGGCTATCAGGTACATCCATGGGGCCAGTTGTTTCCATAAAATTAGTCAGCCATGGGTGATAGTGGCCACTCAACACCTCGTGGTCATCCTAGCTCTCCTCTGTCAGAAGCGAGGTTATCATCTCAGACAATTTCACCATAAATATCTGCCTGAGTAAAGCTTTTAAAATCATCAGTCTGAATCAAAGAAAAACTTCTGAATAAAGGCTTTGTTGAATGTTGATGCAGCCATTTTTGTTTACAAAAAATCATAGCAAAATTAACATGTTTAATCTATGCTACACCTCATATAGAAGAATTTTCAAAATGATGTCAGAAAACAAGTTTACCCTTGTATTATTTATTTCTGCTTATACAGAAATTGTGGCATAAGGCTGAAAAAGGTAGGAGCTGGTCTTCATTAGCTGTCCTAGTTAATCAGATTCATAACCCATTCATTCATTATGATTTGCTCATTCACCACAAGAATTCTTCCATCACCTCTCAATCCTGCATATACCAAAATACTGCATATTCACAGGGTACCTACAAAACATCCCATGACATAAAAATTTAAAAGTCCAAAATGTCTTGTCTTTTTTTTTTTTTTTTTTTTTTTTAACAAAAATATATAAAAATTTCATCAACTGATGCGTAGGAGATGAGCCCAGAAAACAAACTAAGATTAAAACAAATGTTAGTAGAACCCATCTACTCCTCAAAATAATATAAGAAAGGCTGATAAAAGGCTGACCCATCCAAGATGAAAACTGGACAAAAACAAACTGGGGAGGCTGGGAATCTCAAAATGGATCATAATAAAAGAGAAGGCCAGGAACAACACTTATTCACATTAACTAGGAAAACATTATAGGGAAGGGTTCACAGGAAACTGTTGCATCAAGAGGACTTAAGAGAAAATCAACGCTAGCCCTGTCCCCACGAACAAGGCTCGCTGAAATCTGTTGAAATCAAGCACTTTCTATCAGATCTGATTTTTATCATAAGCTGATGCTTAAAGAAAACAACCAGATTCTGATGTGAAGAATTACAGATTCCCTCCTTTCATGACATCCACACCACCATTCTTGCCACAGCTAGTAATGTAAAAAAAAGACAAAAAAACACCACCCATTTTACCCTGGGGTAACATTGTGACACACTTTAGATTGATGGACACGAGCCAATCAGAGTAATATGAGCCATCAATTTACCAATATAATCCCAGATAGGGCATGCCTGAAGATGATGGTAGGTGTGTGAAGCCATTTCCTCTAAGCCATGGTCATACTGATGACAGTCGGGCAAATCTGCCTCGCTTCATCTGAAGGTTATGTCATTGAGAGGTAGTACATTCTGAATCATTTGTCAGCTAAGTGAAAACTCAGGGTTGCTGAGATAATCCGCCACTGGCACCCAAGACCAGAAAGAGCACAACTCTGATGCTGAGAAGCTGAGCTGGCCACACAGGATCCTTCATGACCCCTTCCACTAATTCATGATACAATAGCCTCTGAGGCTTGGAAAGGTCACTGGACTGAGGAAAAACCTTCAAGGCCAACCAACACTCACTAAAGAAACTCTACAACCTTCAATGATTGCAACGATGCTTAACTCAATAAATGGGAGGTGGGATGGGAAGATGTCCCTAACTTTCTGCACCAAAATCGAGTCCTCCATCAAAACACAGCATAGGAAAGCCAACCTTGAGGCATGTCAATGACTAGCCAGCTCCCCCCATGACACAGATGCTGGAAACCGGCTTCTTTATGGACCAAATATTTGCAACCACCACACAAGAGGGTGGTCAACAAATGCTTAATCGCCTCCAATATGGGTCCTGCAAAGAGGAAGTACAGCCAAGCAGTAAATGAAGAGAGGCAAGATGTAAGTGGCACACACCTCAGCTGTACCGTTCAAAGATAACCTCCTTTGGAGCCAAGTCTGGACCGATGCTCTGACTTTTGCATCTACCTCTGACCAATTCTTCTTTAGCTGAAGTCTGGGCCTGAACCACACTCCAAGAATGTGGACAGGTCCATCAATCCAACCAAAAGGTTCTGGAGGCATGACCCCTTCCAAGCACTTAACCCTAACCCGGATGACTTGTTATGGTTAAACTTAGCCCCTGTCACCTTCTCGTACTGTTCAAGCGCCTTCTGTATCACCTCAATGTCGCTGTGGCACGACACACAAATGGATACGTTATTGGCGTATAGGCACAGTAATTCCACATAGGGCAGGACTGCACACCCTGTCCCTCAGCCAATGAAGGAGGGGCTCCAACACCAAAGTGTAAAGTAAGGGTGACAGCAGACAACCCTGTTGGACTGACCAAGACTGTGCAAAAGAGCCCAACTGCCTTCCATTCACTTGTACCACAGCACTGGGGGAGTGATACAGGGGGCTGATCCACTTGCAGAAGTCTGGTTCAAATCCAGCGGCCTGCAGGACAGCAGCCAGGTATTGATGGTCAACCCTGTCGAAAGCCTTGAACTGATCGAAATTGATCAGCATGGCTCACTTGTCATCTTTTACACCTTCTACGATCATGTGGATCAGATGCAGGTTGCTTTGAATTGTTTGTCCCTTCACAGTGCAAGTCTGCTCAAGTCCAAACAAGCTTGCGACAATTGACTGCAAATATTCTGTCAGGATCTTGGCCAAAATCTTTAACTGTGTTTTGTCTAAATCCCGCCTAAAATTCTTGCCCTTTTTCAACAGCATGATCACACCCCTGGAAATCCGATCAGGAATGGGCTCCTGCTGGAACCAGTTGTATGCCACTGTCAAAATTGGAACAAAGATGTGCAACAACCTTAAGTACATTTCATTGGGCAGACCAAGTCACTGCCGACCTTCTTCAATGCCAAGTGAACTTCACTCTTTGTGATCTCACCCTCGCAGCTAGCCGCTTCAGTCAGTGAAAGCTAAGGAAAGTCAACCAAATAGCTGTGAAAACCATTGCCACTGAGACCAGGCTCCTTGGTAAAATGGCTCTTGAAATGCTGTTGAAACACCTTGCACGTCCTTGGTCGACCAGAAGTTTAGCCTCATTCCAGAATGGAAGTAGGCTATTTTCAGCTTAAAATACCAGAAATAACTTGACAAATATTTATTTATGGCAACCCACTTGAGGCGACAGAATACACCTACAGGTGTTAATTGAGAAAATTCAACAGTGACAAAATTTTCACCTCCAACTAGATAAAGGATAAAAGAACACCATAACTCACCAAAAAAAGACAATTGTAATTATATGTATACAAATAGCTCAAAAAAAGAAAAGAAAAACATTTGTCTGTGTGATGTCTACATGGTTGGGTTAAAATTAAGTAGTTGGTTGACTGAAGAGTCTCTACCTATGTTGTTGCCACTAATCCTGAGGTCAAAGGTTTGTTTTTTTTTTTTTTTTTGTCTGTTCCGTTTATATCCCTGAATGCTACCAAGCAGACAAGATGGGGTAATTACCACAAAGTAATATTGCTGTTAAGCTGTATGTTGTGTTAAAGATTCATTGCATAAACTAGTGAATATTTGTATTGGTTAATGTGAATAGTGTGAGGTGGCGGAGAGGAATCTGTTAATTTTAAAAACCATTATAATAACCATTGGTTAAACCAGCAGAATGTTGCTGTATTCAAGAGAAACTCAGTGTTCCAGAAAAGTTTCCAGCAGATTAGGTGAAAAATTTTTTTATTAGTTTATTGGAATTGTTATTTTGATTCTATTTGAGAGAGAAAAAAAATTAATTTGATTACTGGTTTTCAAAAAGTAAACAACATTTAAGTCATTACAAGTTTTGTCAGTACTCTAATTTTAACCTACAACATAGCAAAAAACTAAAACGGAACTTTTCAATTGAATTTGAAACGGCTTGCAGAAAATAGAGTAAAAATTTAAAATTTAAGTTTCCTGTATAAATTTATTATGGGTAATTTTAAAATACCTACAATTCATTTATCAGATGAATTGTAATTGTTACTTATGTGAGTGCATAAATTACATACATGCTCATACACTCTCCCTCTTCTTAGCAATCATGAATTATTCATAGTCAGTAAATAATTGAACTATTTTTTTTTTTTTTTTCATCGTAACAAGCTTGAAGAAAGCCATGGGATTTTTTTCTCATGTCGAAGAAACTTACTTTGTAGCTGGATAAGGGAATGAATTCTGAAAAATAAAAAACTGCAAATTACGAGAACATTTTTTTATTATAATTTAGAATAGATTGAATTTACAAAAATTAAAATAAGATTTAATAAATTTTGTGTTAGTGGGAAGTTTGAAACCTTAGGCGTTACTTAGAATTTTTTTCAACGAAGACAAAATTAATTTTTTTAACACGATTAAAGATATTTTGTCGAATTCTGTGCACACCATAAACAATTTTTTTATTTTTAATAAAACTATAATAAGCAATCCGGTTTAAGGAAGACCACTACGCCAAAAATTGAACATCCTAGCTTGCGTGACTTGTTTGGTCTATTAATTACAATTCAATACATGTACATCATAAATTGTTCTCGCTTGGTGGCGCTGCTGCGTTGCTTGACGTCTTCAGAAAATAATTTGATTGCACAATGTGTGTATATATATATATATATAAATAAAAAGGCTGTTAGTGGCTTTTTTAAATTTGTGTAATATCTGTCACGATAGTAAAACTTTCGGTCTTGGTGATGAATTTACGAATCACTTGCTGTCAGCTTTGCAGTTCATGTTATTTCCGTAAACAACATTACTTCCGGTTGACAGCATGTAAAGTATAAAGTAAGTAAGAAAAAATTAGTTTTCTACATGTAGTTTCTTTTTGTATTTATTTCAAGAGTAACAATGGTTGCGCACAGCTGCACTCTTATTTGGTCAATTTCTTATTGTTAAAAATAAAAAGTATTAATTTTTTTTATTTGTTCAAATATAATAGTGCTGCTTGGAAAATTATTTTAAAAAATATTTGTACACTTTTTTAGTTAGTATTTTATTTTTAAGACTGGCACTGGTTCTCCCTATCGTCCCCGATTGATAATGTCAAGAATCGCGGGCATTCAAATTTTGTTATTCCAATTTTTGGCATTTGTGTCGTTCCCGTGAATCTGAAATTGAAAATTTATCAATTCTGTTAGTCAACAATAAGCATGGTAGCATGACTAAAATATTTTACTTCTATTTCTCAACTCAATTACTTGAGACATGGAATTTTTATATTCAACACTTGGCACATTACTCTCTGATGGGTCTCACTATGCATGTTATCGACATCTACAAAAAAAAAAAAAAAAACCTTGAAAACGTCACACAAGTGTTGTGAAAACTTAAAATGTTTTCATTGCAAAATACATCTTAACGATCGGTTGCATTATTTTGGTTTTTAAACAAATGGTGAGGGGGGGGGGGCATATTTTACATTATTCAGTGTACTGTACATGTTTCTAAGTTATTGTTAATGTTATATTGAAAACAAAAATTTAAGATTACAGCTTTTTTTTTAAGTTAATTCCGAAACGGAAACACATCTGTCACGAGAGCCAGCCTGCCTCCCAGTTTATTTTTGAAGGTTATTTTTTTCAGTATAATTTTTTTTTCTCCACCCTCCGAACCTTATTTTTCTTAACGTAAAACCTAAACTTTACTTTTTCAAGTTAAATTTTGTTTTTACCGTATATACAATTTTAAAAAAATGGTACTTTTTACTCGTTACTCATCGACGTGCAATTATAGACGAAAAATGTAAACAACAAATTTAAAAATCTCTTAAAAATCCAATATTTGTCAGAGTAAATATGTACACCCCACAGATTCGCTAAAAAAATAAGCATACCATAGTGAAAAAAAAGACCCAAAACTTAATGAACAGTTTTATCGTCAACTTTTTTAGGAAAGATTTGATTTTTTTTTTTTTTTTTTTTTTTTTTTTTTTTTTTTTTTTTTTTAAAGGTTAAAAAAAAAAAAAAATTGTTTTGGAAATTCTTGCGAAAATCAAATAATTGTTGAGTTTAAAATAAATGAACTGTCATGACATTCACATATGAATTAAAAATAAAATTGTTTTAGAATTCTTTTTTTTTTTTTTTTTTTTTTTTTTATAAATCTGTTACCACCATCCCAACTTATTTATTTTTATGAAATTTCAAGAAAATTCATTTTTGTGCAGCTTAAATGTTTATTAGCTATATGCAGAACTCCTTGGAGAATTTAAATCTTCATTTTTGTAAAACAAAATGCATTTCCATGATATTTTAAACTTAAAGTAATTTTTGTTTCAAATCAAATTAATTAAACTTTAAATCTGCTAATATTCTTCAGTTTCAGAAAAGTATATTTTATGAAAATAAAAAATTAAGATAATTTTGTTGTAATTGAAAGATAGCTAAAAATGGCACTAAAATCAGTGATTTTAGCAATTTCAGAATGAAAACTCCTTCCAATCAATATAATTTCCGTTTTAAAATACAGAAAAGTATTTCCTTATTGCAAATATTATATTTAATCAATTATCTTATAATAAAGCTCCAAGAATGATTTTTCATTTTTTTAAATTAATTTTAAACCTTAAGTGTTTATGTTTCTATGGATGTACCTGTTTAATTAACTGGATGTTTTAAAAAAAATGTAATGCTTATTTTTTGCTTAAAGCATAATGAAAATGACATTGATCTATACACTGTGAGATGTCCTACATTAACAACAGTGATTTCCTATCACTGACTCTCAAAAAGCATCTGAAAGAAAATTCAAGAAACATGGAATGCAAACAGTGTAATAATAATATTAGAAAAAAAATAGGTATTTGTTTAAAAATAAATTCTTTAACCTTTTTATTACCAATAGTTTAAGAATATAATTTTTTACTCAATATACTTTTATGAAACTTAGTAAAATGAATAATTTTATTAATTGAATATGCACCAAATGTTTTCTAATAAACTTTATTCCGTATGCATTTCATTCATTAATGAATAGGTGCTGAAATTGGATAATTTTCTGATTTTTGGTAAATTTTTAAATGCGGTGGATTGCATTTTTGAAGAATGCATCTATTTTGGTAGCACCTAGTAATTTATAATTCAAATTCAACAGTTTTCCTTGTTAGAAATAGTCATTTCTTTTTAATTACACATTGTTATAATTGCAAACCAAAATTAGGCAATATTAAAAGCCAGGCTTTAAATTGGCTATTGATAATTACATAATTTACTCAATATTTTCATTATTAAAATTAAAAAAGATACTTAATGTGCTGTAAATGAAACTTGTCAAAGATAGTCTCAGAAAAAATAGTTAATTTAAGGATAGCTTAACTTTGTGATTGAGAAAATGTTTTGCTCAAAATATGATGAATCATATGAATTTAAAATTGTCACACCAATGCAGTTAAAGCATTTCATCTTTGTTGAAAGATGAATTGAAGTGCACACTCAACCACATAGTATGAATGTGAAAATAGAAATCATTTTTTTTCTTTCTTTTATGAAAAAGTGAATTTCTACAAAATGCATACACAATATAGAATGAATATTTGAAAAGTGTGTTAGTTTATCAGATATCGCAATGAAAAGAGAGGAAACTTAATGCTTAATACCTCTTCTCTTATATTTTCAGCCTGTGGAAATTAAAATATTAGATTTTAATAAAACTATTTTATTTTTATTTTTGTTATTAAATTTTTCATTAAGAGTATCTTGTCATGAAATTTAGTGGAGAGGGAGAATCTTACCTACTTCAATTTTTTGAAGTCATGGCTTACTGTGCCAATTAACTGTTGATACTTAGTATCAACAGTTAATTGGCACAGTAAGCCATGACTATTTTAAAGAGAAGTAAATTCTGTTTGTGAAATAGGGGGAGTGAACAATGCAGTGGCATCTTACATTGGAGACATAACTGCTAAGTAAATTGGAATATTGTTTTGTTTGGCAACTTTACAATCTTAATTTCTAAATTTAGGCTTATAGGTAAGGAAAAAGTAGGTTGTCTTGTAGTGTTTTCGGTGAAGTTTTCAAATAGAAAATTCTCTAAAATTTATTAATTTTGTACATTAAAATGTTATATAATACAAAGAAAACAATTACTAAATACTTATATAGTTTCATATAGTCAGAATATTTCAAAAACGGCCCTCACTGACTGCACCTCTGCAGATGGTTAAGGCCACTTTCCCAATCTGGCCACCTGTTTGGTGTGGGTGGTGACTTATGCCAAAGGACAGAATCTTGGTGGCCATATTTCAGGTGCATAAGTAAACATTTTTTAGTTTTTGGTCAGAGAAGCCTGATTGGCTGAGCGACGTATATTTTACAAAAATTTCCAGTTTAAAACTGAACATTTATTTGCCACTATTCAGTCAGTTTTTTGTCTTGAGATTTGATAACTCTTTCTGCTGACAATTTTTGGTATGTCTGGCTGAAATGTCTGTGCAGTTCCAACTTTGATCAGAGATGACAAATGTTGATCAGTTAGGCTTGTTCTCTGAGATGTTTCTGTTGATTTCATGAAAAAAAAATAACTGTTTTCACACACACACACACACACACACACACAAGTTGAACCAAACATTGCCATAATCTTTGTTTTTATACTTTTCAGGAAGATATGAAAAGAACCCAGGTATTCCTACTTTAAGATAATTTGCTCTGTGTGTAGAATCCAACTGCATTTCTAATAGCAGGCTTTCTTCTGTCTTGGCAACATCAAAGGTGAATGGTGCTGAGAATAATGCAAACTGATGTTCAAATGAGAAATCACTAAATCTTTTCTGAAATTCATTTGGCAACAATTCCAGGTGACTGTCATACTTAGCCTTGCTAAGTACAGTCTCTGTATTGGCAGGGTTTTTCAGTTCTTTGCATGTAGGAAAATGAACTTTCATCTGTGTTTTCATCTTTCATCTGCAAAAACAATTATTTCTTGTCTCAACAAATAGAATCTTTTCAGGACTTTGTGACATGACAACCAACAGACTTCTGTATAGAATGGAACATTGGTGAACTGATTATCCATATCTTCCAACAACTGATTGAAATGACGGTGGTTGAGAGCTTGATCTCTGATATAGTTCACTGTCTTTGTGACCAAGCTAAGCACATAATCCAATTTTGAACTCTTTGAACACAAATTTTGCTGATGAATAATACATTGAAAATGTGCAAATGATGAATCAGGATGCGAGTTTTCTTTGTAACTTGGCAGTAACACCATTGTTTGGCAACCATATTTGCAGCACTGTCAGTAGATAAGCATGTAGCTTTACTCAAATCAAAGCTATACTCATGCAGAACCTGCTTAACTCACTCAAAGATTTCCTGGCTTGTAGTGTCATGCATGAGGACCAGTTCAATCAGTTCTTCATAAATATTAAATTCACTGTCACAGGCCATTCCAGTGATGTCAACAGTCTCATCAATTGCAATAGAAAAATATTCAAACTTTGATGATACAGCCTTCAACTGTTGTTTCAAATCACCCAACATTTTCATCAATCTGTTCAGCAACAGTGTTCTTGGTTAATGAAATGTCTTTGAATAAGTGTGCTTTCTCTGTACATACAATTTCAACTGTTTGTTTTTACAAGGCTTTACGAAATCTCCTTCACTGTAAGATTTCTCACTTGTGGTTATTATTCAGCTGAGTTCATAGCTTGCAGTAATGTAAGCAACATTCTGTTTCTGAATTTTTATTGCTGTGTTTTTTTTTTTTTTGCTGTGTCAAGTTAGTCTTCAATTCCTTGAGTTTTGAAACAAGCTTTGGGCCTTCATATTTATTGTAAGATAGATGGTTTCATAATGTATTTTCAGGTTGTACTCTTTTGTTGAAAATTAAACAGTATATCTTTTCATTCACTATTGTGCAAAAATACTGTAATTCCCATTTTTCTTGAAACACTCACTTTTCTTTGTCCAATTGCAAGCTATTTTTTTTTTTTTTTTTTATCCAACATATAATGATTTATCACCACATAATTTTTTACTTGCTTTAATTTATTTAGTGTTTGGTTGCATATACATTTGTCTAAAATTAGCTATCACCACAGAAAATGTGATACCTAAGCTTTAAAATAAATTTAAAAAAATGAAAAATATCTCTTTTCTCTCTTCTCTTTCCTAGTAAAATACCTGATTAATACCTTTTATTTATTTTAATCCTCTTTTATCATAATGTAAATCTCTTTATTAAAAAATTTTCCAAAAATAAAATATGCTTTTCTGAAACCTTATTTGAGGAATATTAGCTGATTGAAAGTATAATTAATCAGATTTGAAACAAATATTATTTACTTTGCTTAAAATATTGTAGAAATACATTTTTTTTTTTTTTTTTTTTTTTTTTAGCACATCAGTAACCGTTGACATATGCTTGTCAGCTTGATGTTTATCTAATGTTGTTCTATGGACATTTTACTCATAAAAAATATTTTTAAGTCCTGAATAATCTTAAAAATTTAAGAAAATATTCTCCATAATCTAATGCCTAATTTTAGATACTTTTTGGTTTTAAATTTACTATAAATATACTTTTTGCTTTTAAATTTACTATAGTTATCACTCATTTTCTGATAATGTCATGTACAGCCGACCATATATACAAAAACCATCTTGTTTATACGCATACAAAAAAATTCTTTTAAAAATATTGGTGTTTGATGAGTTTTTACTTAATAATAAAAGGCTGAAATTAATACAGAACTTTAAAATATTTAAAACTTAAATTATTTTAATTAAAAATTGAAAAAATAAAAAAATTTCTTGTAAAATTTCATTATACACTGTGAAAATATTTTTTTCTGATGAAATGTGTCCTTAATATATCTTATTTATGAAAGCAATTATAAACCTTTCTAATTAAATAATGTCATAGTTTTATTGCATTTATTTTATGATTCAGAGCAGATTTTCATTAAATGTTTCTGTTTGACAAAAAAAATTAATGATTTAAATTCTCCAAAGAATCTTCCTTTTTAACTAATATAAATATGAAGAGGGTAGAATTTTAATTTCTCAAAATTTCATAAAATTAAGCAGGTATAATAGAAATTTTTAAAAATTTCAAAAATAATTTAATTCATTTGTGAATAAGTTTTAAAAATTTCATTAAAATCTGACAATTATTTGAGGTTTGCAAGAATTTCCAAAACAATTTTGTTTCTATTGTTTCTTTTTTTTTTTTTTTTTTTTTTTATTACAAAAATGATGCTAAATTTCCCATGCTAATATCCTCTCTCCCCCCCAAAAAAACTGATGTAAGAAAAACAAGATTTTTAACCAAAATTTAAAATGTGCTAGAAAGCATTTTAAAAAAAAAAAATTAATAAAATAATCAAAAAATCCTTTGGTCTTTCCTCTTAATACTAACAAATATTTTGACAAAATTTTTTTATAAAATTTTTGGGCCTTTTTCATCATAGCATGCTCTTTTTTATGTATCCCCCAAAAAAGTTCTAAGAAAATTGTTTTCATGTTTATTATACTTTCAGATTTTATTATGCAAGTAAATGTTTTCACAATGAAATTGATATTAACTGATTTTGGTAGAAAATTCATTGTGAATTTCAACTTAAGTTTTCATTAGAAATATTTACAATAACTTGATTGGTGTAAGATTTTATTATGCAACTTGTGGATTGTTCCCTTATTTTAATTATATAATGGTATAATTGTTTTTTTAATTTGAGATATATATATATATATATATATATATATATATATACACTAGCAGCATGGCCCGGCATTGCCTGTGTTTGATTAAAAAATTGTACAACTCGTACAGCTATCACTTGACTTAAAATTTTTTGCCCTTCCTTGCCTTTAAAGGAGTGCCCTTTGGCGTGCTGATGTTGCTACATGTCTTACTTCTTGCCTATCTCACACTGCAAATTTTTTCTAAGCTCTATACTAAACATTAAATCTGTTACGAAAAAAGAACTAAACAAAATGAAAACAAAACGATCAGCTTTAAAAAAGGGCTCATAACTTGAAAAACCAAATGAAAAAAAGAATGTTAACAACAAATACTTTTCACACCCAACCCAGTTCTGCAGAATCAGAATCAACGTTGAGTTTAAGCAAGCAAATGAGCCAATTGGAGTAAAGTGCCATGCAGATTTAAATTTTTCCAACTTGTGACAAATGCAGCTATCGATTTTTTTTTTTTTTTTTTTTTTTTTTTTTTTTTTTTTTTTTTTGCATGCTAGCTGTTGTCAATCAGCTGTTGGCTCTCACACTGGCCAATAGAATCTTCTTGCCTATTCATGGCAGCCAACTATAGGCTCTCACTCTGGCCAGTAGAAAATGGCCGCAAACTACATGAAAACTGCTGTAGAAGCATGAAAAAATTGATTATTTTCACTATCGATGAGAGTTGGGAAATGCAAAGTCTGTCTTGGCCTTCCCGCTAACTTGGAGCATGTCCATGTAAATTTTGGTGCAAATCCGTTGAAAATTGCAGCCGTGCATTCGTTACACACACACACATCCTGCCTTGTATGTATATATATATATATATATATATATATATATATAAAACAACCTTTTCTGCTACTGTGGTTTCCACCAATAATAATGTTTATAATATTTCGTTTTTTTTTTTTTTTTTTTTTTTTTTTTTTTTTTTTTTAAGGGTATTGAGCACTTTTTAAATATAACTACTTCCTAGGCATGGTATACCTTGTTTGTAAAAACAGTTTATATATATATATATATATATATATATATATATATATATATATATATATATAATTATTTATTTAAAAATATGATTCCAACACGCGACGTAAGAGTTCTCATGTTCCAAAACAAGAGCCGAAAACTTCAATATAATTATTTGAATTAAAGTAAGCTCTGTTCCATCTTCAAGCAAAATTTTTTGGGGAATAACTTATTTCTGAAATTTAGCATATTCATTATTGAAATCAAAATTTCTATGGTAACAGCTAGAGCGATTGTTTAAATAAAATGGGGTGTAGGGTGTTAATAATTTGTATCAGTATAGAGTTACATTTACAGATGTCAAGTCAGGGTAAGGTTGGGGTGTCTAAATTTAAAACGGAAAATGATTTTGTCTAGTCTGGTTTACGTGTCGATGGAGATTTATTTTTTTTTTTTTTTTTTTTTTTTTTTTTTTTTTTGAAAGGGTTTTGTGTATATAAAAAAAATGCCATAACATTAGTTTTTTGATGACTTCATAAAGGGTTATCTTTTTTTGTAGGGTATTTAAACTATTTATTAGGACTATGGATTTTAAAATTTATTTTATTGTTTGTTTGTTTTTATGCTAATTATTCAATGCAAAAATTTGATGTCTGCAAAAACCGTTAACTCATGTCTATTGTTTAATAGATTTTTATTATTTAGAAACTTAATAATGTGTAGTTTTTCATGTAGGCATAAAGGGCATGGGTCATCCCAAGTTTTACAAGTTCTAGTTTTGTTTATAATTTTCCATTTTACTTTTGGTGTTTTATTCATTTCCTTCAAATGCCAAAAATATTTAGATAGAGATGTCTGATTTCTTTTATTTATATTTTTGAAAGAGAACTTATGCTGCCTCCATCTGGCTTTAAATTCATTCTTCATAGACCCAATGTATATCATATTAGTATTAGGACTCTCAATGGATGATATAGTACATTGGTATATCACAGATTTGACGCAGCATTTATTTTCCAATGGGCAGTCTTCTGGGATTCTACAATCTGATTTTGGTAGAAAATTCATTGTGAATTTCAAGTTAAGTTTTGGTGGGAAAGTGTTTTTCAATTAAAGCGAGGAATTTCTGTCCTAGCTTAATACTAACCATTTGGTTGAACGGAGGGGTATACCAAATGATTTTTCTTTTCCTGTTTTTTTTCTGGTTAGTACAATTGTTTCTATAACTAATGTTTGCATTCTTGTATCCACTATTTTTTTAGGGCAGCTTTATAAAAGCTACTGTGTTGTTGGAATATTTCTTTGTTAGCAGAGTTAATGCTGATTCTATTTTCTATTGATGAGGGTATATGTTTAATTATGGATGGAGGGTGGTTTGACTTCGGGTGTATACATAAGGGGTTAGTATTTGGTTTTTTATAAGGTTGGTATGTGTTGTTTGTTAAATCTAGAGTTACGTCAAGGAAGTTTATCCTTTTCAATTTAGTACGGACTGTTATTTTTAAGTTTAGATTTTTAGATTCACTCAATATAATCTTTCTCATTTTCTCTATTTTAAAATTAGTAGAACTCCTCACTACCATGAGCCCGTCATCTCTATACAGTCCGATGTCCTTAATATCTATTTCACGGTGCGCGGTCAAGTTGTACAGTATTAAAAGACCAACAAGGTCAGAAGACTGCAGAGTCTAAAGATCCCATAGTGATGTCAAAAAGGTCATTATTGTTTTTATCCATTGGTCCCCATTATGAATGAGGACAGATTTTTTTGCACTGAGAATTATATCTATTTCTTCCTTTGTCAGGTTAGAATACACAGCAGCAAACTCCAGGGCAGTTGTAAATAGATCCTTCGATATTGACAGGTAGTAATCCACGATATCGAACTGTAATAGGGTGCAATCAGGTTTATTTTCAATATTGGTAAACCAATTGATGACATCTTTGGTATTGATCCATAATTTTAATCCGAGGTGGTTTTTAATTTGGCAAGTAATTCTTTCCAGGATTCTTTTGCTGATCTTACCTATGTCGGGTCGGGTAGGGTTAATTATTCTTGTAGTAGGGTTTTCCATAAAATCTTGTTTGTGGTCTTTAAGAGTTATGTAACATTCCTTTTCAACAAGTTTGCCTACTCTATCGCTAATTTTTAATTTATCAGTTATTTTTTTTACTAGCTCTGTTAATGCTATTAACCATATTTATGTTGTTGTTGCAAGCTTTTTTATAAGTCCTGGTTAAGTTTTTTTTTAATTAAGTTGTTGTAGTCATCTGCTGCCAATTTGTAGAAGTTGCTAGTTTTGTCAGACTTAACTAGTATTTTATCACAATCATTTATGCTTTTAACTATTTGGTCTAGATGTTTTTGGAAGTGGCTTTTCTTTTTTTGGAAAGAGATGTTATTGATAATGTTGAGTAGGTCTTTTTCAAATTCATATAGCTGTTTGTTGAATGGTGCAACTTTTTTACTTTTAAATCCGTAAACTTCGCATTCTTTATCGGACGAGTTATTCCCACGAAAGTAGAAGTATGATTTCCATCTCATTCTTCTAATTAATTCCTCTGTTTTTTGTAAAAGTTTAACAAAATAATTCCGTTTGTTTGTGGAATGTTTTTCAGAGAAATCCCAAAATTTACTTTTTCCATATTTCTAAAGTTATTTTAAAAATAAAGGTTCAGAGTGCTCGACCTTAACTTAACCAGGACTTATAAAAAAGCTTGCTTTTTTGCATTGAATAATTAGCATAAAAACAAACAAACAATAAAATAAATTTTAAAATCCATAGTCCTAATAAATAGTTTAAATACCCTACAAAAAAAGATAACCCTTTATAAAGTCATCAAAATAACTAATGTTATGGCATTTTTTTTATATACACAAAACCCTTTCAAAAAAAAAAAAAATAAATAAATCTCCATAGACACGTAAACCAAACTAGACAAAATCATTTTCAGTTTTAAATTTAGACACCCCAACCTTACCCTGACTTGACATCTGTGAATGTAACTCTATACTGATACAAATTATTGACACCCTACACCCCTTTTTATTTAAACAATCGCTCTAGCCGTTACCATAGAAATTATTAAAACACGTAAATTTCAGAAATAAGTTATTCCCCAAAAAATTTTGCTTGAAGATGGAACAGAGCTTACTTTAATTTAATTCAAATAATTATATTGAAGTTTTCGGCTCTTGTTTTGAAACATGAGAACTCTTATTTCACGTCTTGAAATCATATTTTTAAATAAATAACTATATTTATGCTCTACTTTTGTATCGAGCACTATTTTTTAAAAATAATAACTAAAATACTAAAGAACTTTGGATTATTTACCTAATGAGGTCTTTCCTATTTTCTATATATTTTTCACACACACACACACATATATATATATATATATATATAAGATTGACATAGATTGTAAGAAAGATGCCAAATATTCTAAAGTTATTGAGTAATGGTAACACTATTTTGGAAATAGTCAAAGAAAAAAACTGGCCTTTAAAAATGTCATGAAAAATTTTTGGGAAAAAATGAAAATGGTGATACTAGCTATTTATCTCTGTAAGGAAACATTCAGCATTCATTGACCAAGTAGCCAGTGCTATTTTCAGTTGAAATTTATAAAATCTTTCCCTTTCTCAAGTTCTTTAGCTATTATTGCTCTATCCAGTGGGGGATTACCTTAACTTTTTTGTTTGAGGTAGTGTGGGAAGAGTTACCTTGATTATTTCACTATTTTCTCTTTGAGTTACATGTGATATTCATTTTAGTTGCTGCTGCTTTTGACAGTCCTCAAGTGATGTGGTTTCTGTTATTTGCTATGGTTCTTTGTGATTCTGTAGCATCGGTCCTCAAAGAAGAATGGTTCTCTCTCATGTTTCATTAATTCAAAGCCATTTTTAACTATTGGTCTTAGAAAGTGGTTGTATACAGCTTGCTTACAGCACCATGTATGACATCCATATGAAAGTCTAGATCTGAGAAGGCTATTTAAGAATATGACTCAAGTTTTTAGATTAATATTTTAGTTTTGTAGAAATTTGCAATGTTGATCAAATCTATCTCTGGCACATCCTCTTCTACAGAGTCACTCAGTTCTTTGAGGACATTTGCATGAATTTAGTAAAAGATTATAAGTCATGAAAGCTTTATTTGAAAAAAAATTTGCATGAATTATCTTGACACTTCTTGACACATCTCCTTAATGAATCTGATGTTAGCAATGATGTCTTCAATACAAGGTCTGAAAAGTTAACATGTTTGAATCAGATGATTATTTATTTTAGCCATTGTGATAGTTATGGTGGATTTCAGAGATATTTTAGTAATACTGGGGCATTGATTGACTTTCCTTGCAACTATGTCCCATATATAGTAGTCCAACAGACTCAGGTCTGGAGGGCTAGGAGGCCATATGTTTGGGGGTAATGTGATTATGGAGATTGTAATGCATCCATTCTCGGGTCATCTTGACTTTAGGAGGCAGTGTAGAGTCTTGTTAAAAGGTGTATAGTTTTCCTTTGCTCATGCTCTCTATCCAAGGCCTCACAACTCTCTCCAACACCTCCTTATAGTGATCAGCATTGAGGAAACAAGTAAGGAGACCTTACATTTCCCTTGTTGCTCATAACTCCCAAAACCATCACAATTGCTAGAAACTTTGTGTGCATGACCACTGGATTGTCATTAAAGTTTCTGCATAACCATCAGTCAGATTCCTGGTGTTTCAAGTTGCTCAGCAAGTACTTTGTGTGAATCAGACAGTTATCTTCTGTTGTTGGAGACATAAATTGACCTATCTGCATCACATAGGACTTGTGTCAAAAGTTTTTATGCACAGTTCTTCTGATAGTGCTTTGAATCTTTATGCTGTTTGGCTTCACTAATTTCACTTCCAATTTTCTAGAGATATTGGTTTATCAGAACATTAACTAGACTTTTTTTATTTTCTTTAATTTTTTAGTATTCTTTCTTCCATTTTTCTTTAGGTATTCTTGGAATGGTCTCACATGATTTAGATAATGAAAATATGATAGAATTCTTTAATTCCTCCTAAGTTATTTAGAAACATCAATTTGGACTCCAGTTTATTACTGAATTCTAATCTTACACTTTCATTATAAGGGCTTGGATGTTGTAATTCGGTGTCTGTTGTAATTTATGTGAGTAGAAGTGGGCTATTTTATTGGGTGGTGTTGTCAGTTTAGTTACAAGTAGATTTTTATTAGATTCAAAGTTGGAGTTGTATACTCTAATATCTGTTACAAGTGTCCAACATGCTGAAGTCAATCTTTTCGGTTACATTATCTGGGTTATACCACGTGTTTAGGATAGAATATCTTTTTGAATAACAAAAATTTAATAAGTGCCTCATTACTGTTTCAGGCTTCTGTTTCAAAGCATGATGTCTTGCCATCAAATGAGTAGTGACATTAAAAAATATTTGAGGTGGCATCATTAATTTTTTTTTTTCTTTATTTTTCTAGTACACAGTTTAGTTAATCCAGTGTAGAACTTTCCTTTTTCAGAAACACTTTTTTTTTCAGTTGGGGCATTGGCTGATTCACTTGGACCTTAGAACCACAAACAGCATCAGAAGCCATCAGTCTTTCTGACAGGTATAAGATATTGTCTATTACAATATCTAATGACTTGCATATTGCAATTCCAAGTCCATATTGTCTTTTTTCCCTTAGGCCAACCCATTATGAATTGTATCCCAAATGTGCAATGGAGTCACTACTAAGTTGACACATTTCTTGCATACAGGTTTGCATTATTCTAAAATGAAGTCTACTCTGAAATCATCTGGTTGATTTGTCTTACTTGAAGAATTGCTTTAAGTTTTTTTTTTTTTTTTTTTTTAATTGTTAATAGGTTAGATGGTTGACTAGACCTTTCTTTACCAGTAGCAGATTTTTACCTTGGCCTGGTGTGTTAATAAGGGGCACATTCCCTTCTAACACATGACTGATGATGTGGTGTTCTATTAGATTTTTAGGTATTCTCGTGAGGTCGGTGCACATAAAATTAAATCTTAAGCAATATATGACTATACATTGACAGGCATAATTTAACTTAGTACAAATTTCACAGTCCTATTTAAGGGAAATGGGATATCCAAACTATTTGAAAAAGTAGTAGATATATTTGTTAAATTGTTTCATAGAAAAAAAATTACTAAATATACATCTTTCTCTTTGCTGTGGTGGTGAGAGTATGGTATATAGATTAAAAATGCAAAATTACATTGTCATAAACTATGATCCATAGAAAAAGTGTATTAAGCAAGAAATGTAAATTGACTAACAAAAAAATAATTGAAGCTGATGCTGCAAATGTAAACAAACTAAGATATTAAGAAGATTGGCTAAAGATATGAAAGCAACTGAACTATCACCTTTAACCCTTTGAGCCCTGACCACTGCTTTACTAGTGGTAGAGAAAAATGACTTAATGCCCAGCCACCGGTGGGTAAACACTTGTAACTATTTTTATATATACCATGAAACATTACATTTTTTTATTGACTTTATTTTGACGAGAACTCGGGCAGAAGGGTTAAAATTGTTTAGGAATGCAGGGCTCAAAGGGTTAAGTAAAGATTAGAATGGGAAATGTGTAAGGTAGGCAAAGAAATACATAGAAATAAAGTGGTTCCTCAACATTAATTTTTAATGATAAATCTAGAACTGATGATCAGGTTAGGAGTTGGGTCCTTCATGGAAATAAACAGCATCACTGAGAAAACAATGGAGGAAATTTTTTCCTAGTATTATGGGCTGTATAAGTTCCTTCAAAGTTGGTGATTCTAAGATAAATGCAGAGAATTATTGTAATTGGATAAGAATTTTTTTTTTTTTTTTTTTTTAAGTGGTACAAGAAATTTTAAGCAAAGGTGTAGATTGTGCAAAGCAAATCTCCTTCACATTCTACTAAGCTGACTTGCAAAAGAAAAAAATTTCAGACATCAAATTAATGGAATAACCCTCATCCTCCCCAGATATTAATCTAGTAGAAAATTTGATCTATCATTAAGAGATGTATATGAAAAAAGAAAACCATATTCAATCAAAGAGCCTGTATTAGCTTATGAAATAATTCAAGTGATATAATAGAATATGCATACACCTGTGTTCTCCCTCACTGGAATATAATTGGCTGGTGTCTGTCATAAATACAGATGGACATGTAGTTACGAAAGAGTTTAAGTCTATGATGACACCCATTGGACTACGCCATTGGCTATCCTATTGGTCTACACCTATTACCTGTGACTACAAGGAGTACCAGTCGATTACTGCTACCATGTACTACTTGGTTACAGTAACCAAACCACTTGGCTACTTCGATCAAATATATCCCTTTTCGGGACATATCATCAAGTTATCTGGAATATTATGCTAGATTTACCAGGCTAATATCTTGGTTTTATAAATAAACTTTTGCATGCATAATAGAGAAACTAAAGTCCACAAAACAAATTAATGATTAATATTTTTAGTAAAGATTTATATTATAAACTCAATGACATGATATAAACATATCTTGAAAATTTTACCAGCATCAGTTAGTTAATAACACTTTAATTCTGAGAACCTTGTTGCATAATGAAACCTGATATAGTGTACATAACTAATATATATTTGTCACTTTTTCTTTTAAATATTTGCAGAGTGGGAATTATGTTAATTCAACTTGAATCCTTGTCATGTTGTACTGTGTAATAATGTAAAAATTTTATTTTTTTTTATAGCAGTCTGTGTCTTCCTCAGCTCCTGCTATTGATACTTCTGATATGGACCCTGAGCTAGCCCGTTATCTCAATAGAAATTATTGGCAGCAAAGATCTGAGCAAGGCACTGCCCCAGCAGCAACTACTCCATCTGCTCCTGTAGCCACTACAGAACCAAAGACCAGTATAGTAAAAACTCATGAAATTGTAAGCTACATTTTTTTTCCATTCTTATATTAATTTATTTTTTTTTTTTTATTTATTTATTTTTTTTTTTTTTTTTTTTTTTACATTCTGTTCATATTTACTTATATGAAAAATTTGAAATTTTCTGATTGCTTTCCTTGTAAAATAAAAAATTTCAAGGACACAAATTTTTAAATGAAAGTAATATTTATTCTGGTTATAAGATTTTAAATGTGCTAAAGTAGGAAATTGAGAAACATTACTTCACAACAATATTTAATTTAATGTAATAACTTTAGTTAATAGTACAGAATATGAAATAAAAGTTCAAATTGAGCTGACAGTTTCTATTCATTTTGTACTCATACTTTTGGGAAAAGCATGAATTCATCTCTTAAATAGTTGGTCTGAATTCAAAGTTATCTTTCTCAAAGACATTTTAACAAGTCTTAATTCAAAGCGATGAGGGAAAATTTTCTCGGTAATCTTTTTAATAATACTATTCAGAGATAGTAAAAAGATGGTGCTTTGAAGATCCGTTTTATACTATGTCCAGAAGAGACATGGCACTTGTGAAGGAGGTTTTTACAAAAAAAAAAAAAAAATAAATAAAATTAGTGTAGAAATTGGATTTTAAATTTATTTAGTTTTTTAAAATTTTTTATCTACTTTTTACCAGCCTTATCAAAATGGGGAAACTGATGATGACCAACAACAATTTCTGAATGCTCTGCAGAGTAGTGTAGAAATTTTTGTCAACCGAATGCGCAGTAACTCTCAGCGTGGACGCAGCATTACTAATGATACTTCTGTGCAATCTCTCTTCAATGTCATTAGCAATATGCACCCGCAGTTATTGAAATATATCCAAGAGCAGGAAGATGCCAGGAGTAAGTAGTGGTTTAAGCCTTTCTTTCTCTCATACTCATTTCCTGTAATAATATTATTTGCTTTTACTGCTATTATTCAATCACACAATGTTAGCAGAATCAAATACTTTTTTTTTTTTTTTTTCCCCGCAATTAAAAATCTTTTCTAATTGTTAAATACTTTTTTTTTTTTTTTTCTGAAAGTTTTCAGTTCAAATAATAATTTTGTGGCAATCTTTAATCTTCATACCTGCAAAAGAATGTTATGTCAAAAGGATGGTTTTTTCCCTTGACACCTCTATTATTTTAACTACCTTCACTCCTTGGCAATGTTTCATTTTTAAAAAGAAAAATAAAGCAAGGATTAGAATTGTAATAAAACCTAAACATATAATGAAAGTGATTTTATACATTTTATTTTTTGTTCTTGAGAATTTACAACAAAAATATTAAGCACTATTTATTTGATTGTCTATTTACATGAATGATTTTATATGTACAACACTCGAAAAACTAATACAATTGTATTAAAACTAGCTACCACCACAGAAGACACGATACCTAAGGTTTATAATGAATTTTTAAAAATGAAAAATCTTTCTTGAAGCTTTTATTTTAATAAACTAATTCAAATTGACAGGAAGGAGTTTTGTTTTTCTAAAATAACTGATTAGTCCCCTTTTTTAGTTGTCTTTCATTGCAATGTAATTCTGTTTATTAAAAAATTTTCCAATAATAAATAATACTTTTCTGAAAATTTTATTTGAGGAATATTAGCTAATTTAAAGTATAGTTAATATGATTTGAAACAAATATTTACTTTAAGCAGAAATGCATTCTTTTTTTTAACACGCCAGTAGCTGTTTTTAAACTGGTATGTTTGACAGCTTGATATTTATCTAGTGTTGTTCTATGGGGACTTTAGCAGTAAAAAAATAATTGAATTAACATGTGTACTCAAATTTTAAGTACTCATTAATCTGAAAAATTTAAGAAAATATTCTCTGTAATCTGATGTTTTATTGAATTTTAGACACTTTCTGGCTTTACATTTATTATAGTTATCGCTTTTATTTTCTGATAATGTTTATTTACAAAAATTGGCATGTTTATATACATAAAGAAAAACTCAAAATTCTTTTAAAAATATTGGTGTTTGGTGATTTATACTAAGTTTTTTGATTTCTCATTAGTAAATATAGTTTTTACTTAATATCATCTAAAACTCTCTTATATCCGGGTTACACTGTACTTTGATAAAGAATTTAAAAACCTTTTTGATTATGAATAGTTGGAATGTGCTATTTTATATATAGAAAATTAAGTCTATAATTAACACAGAATTTTAAGATTTAAAACTTAATAAATTATTTTTTAAGAATGTGAAAACAATTCTTGTGAAAATTCATTCATCAAAAAATATTTTCCTAAAGACATTAGTGTCCTCAATATATCTTATTTATAAAAGCAATTAAAAGCTTTTCTAATTAAATGTTTTTATTTTAAAATTCAATACAGATTTTTGATAAATGGTGTTTGTTTAACAAAAGCAAATTGATGATTTAAATTCTCCAAGGAACTCTGCTTTTAACTAATATAAATATGAAGAGGGTGGAATTTTAATTTCTCACTTTCATAAAATTAAGTGCGGGTATCAGATGAAAAAAAAAATTCTCAAAAAAATTTGTGAATAGTCCTGGAAGTTTCAATAAAAACCGACAATTATCTGATTTTTGTCTGAATTTCCAAATCAGTGTGTTTTTTGCTGCTATAATTTGCTATACTAATTTCTAATCTATCCACTGATACAAGATTTTTAATCAAAATTTTGAATTTAATAAAATAATAAAAAATTTGGTCTTTCTTCTGAATAAAGATTTTGACACCAAAACTTAGTTTTTGGCAAGTTTGGGGCATATTTTCATCATAGTATGCTGGTTTTTTTTTTTTTTTTTTTTTTTTTTTTTGGCAAATCTGTAGACAGACTTAATTTTCTATATATAAAATATTAGCACATTCCAACTATTCATAATCAAAATGGTTTTTAAATTCTTTATCAAAGTACAGTGTAACCCGGATATAAGAGTTGTCGGGACCGGGGAAGAAGTATCTTATATCCGGGTTTGGTCTATTTTGTTTAGGTAAGTATGGCTCTAATTTGGGACCAGAGAAAATCTCTCTTATATACGACTTTCTCTTATATCCGGGTTACACTGTATTTTCATTTGTAATTACCTGCCCGATGTTGTGACTAAATTTCCATGTTTATCATTTTTTAAAATTCTTTCTTTTCAAATTCAATTTATTTTATGATATGCAGAAAGCATAATATATAAATTTCGTTTGTTAATGGTTCATTTTCAAAGTTCCTTAATCAAAAATGGTCTGAAAAAGTATGATTTTCTTAGTTTATTTATTAAAGCCAAATAAGGACTTGCAATTAGATACTAATATTTTTGTCTTTGAACCTTCATTTTTCTTTCAGGTTTTCTTAACCAGCTTAAAAAAAAAAAGAGAGAGCATGTTTAAGTTTTTGTTTCAAGTGTGCATGCATGTGTACTCCATTTAAAAAAGCTTGCTATTATTGGTTAGAAGTAAGAATTTATTTTAAGAGATTAATTGCTTTTAGAAATAATAAAATTTTAATACAAAAATTTTGTATCATCCCAGCAGTCTCAAAAGACCTAATCAGTTATCCTAAACTAATGTTATATGGGGTGACAGGATGTTAATGATGTTGAGGCTTGTCTTTTACATTTAAAAAAAAAAAAAATCTTACAAGAGAAGCTGTCACTAATGTTGTTTTTTTTATTATTATTAAGGCCACTATGAATCACTACAGGATAAACTTGCTCAGCTGCGAGATGCCCGTGAAGCACTTGATGCTTTAAGAGAAGATCACCGGGAGAAACGGAGACGGGAACAAGAAGAACAAGAACGTCTCCGACAAATACAAATGTCACAGAAACTGGAAATTATGAGGCAGAAAAAACATGTAAGTTTCATGTTTTGTTTCTATGTTAACATAGTCAATTATATGTGCCACTTTTTTAATAGTTCATTCATTTTTAACAAATTTTTCTTCTTCCCCAAAATTTATATAGTGCAATCACATAACTCTGCTTACTATCAAAGTGATCTTTGTGATTTTCCAGTTGAATTTTTATCAAAGTTGACTTTGTTCAATAAATATATTGACTATCATTTACATTGTCTGGAATAAAAACCTTTTCTCCCATACAAATTGCACCCCTTAGAAAGGCCAAAGAATGGATCTACTGAAATACATTAAAAAATAAAATTCAATAATCCAATGCTTGAAATAATGACTTGTCAAAATTACATATTACTTTCAGAATGACTTTTAAAAGTGGAAAGATAGGGAGCATATTGCCAACATAAGCTAACTTTTTAAATTTTGTGACATCTCAGCATAGACATATTTATAAATATTTAAGTTTGTCACTAAATTTATTCATATTAAACATTAAAAATTTTAATCTGGATGTCATCACTTTTATTCCTTTTTAGGAATACCTAGAAATGCAACGGCAACTTGCATTTCAACGTTTACATGAACAAGAAAGAGAATACCAAATTCGGCTGGAGCAGCAGAAACATTTGACTCAAATCAGGCAAATGCAGGCATATGGTTATGGCCAGGTATATTAGCTTATTGCTTTATTTTATTGAGGTTGACTTTCATTTTTGGAATAAGATTTTATCAATCTTGTGTTATAAAACTAATTTACTATTCATTTTACTATTTGAAATTTGTTCTAAAAACTATACTAGAAATATCTGAATAAAATTATGACTTTAATAGAAAATTATATAAAATTAAGCTTTCTTTTTTTCTCTTAATGCAACTGTTTAAATTTCAAATAATAAAAAAAAACAAAAAAACTTGTATTTGCTTTCTTTTGTAAATGCAACAGTGCTGTGTGTAGTTTTTACTTTTGAAAAAACATTGTATTGTATAAAATGTCATGAGAAATACTTAATGTTTTGCATATTAGAATAATTTGATAATTTTTGATATAAAGTAATTTTATAAATTTTTATAAGCAATATTTTATATATCAGTTATATAATTTAAAATGATTAAGATTACACACTCTCATCTTTTTTTTATCCTTAGTTTTATTTTCTTCAGTATTCTGGAAAATTGGGTTGGTTGCATATCTCTCAACAAGATTGTTTTTCTGTTGAAATTAATACACGTATTACATAAAGTTTTTACAAATTTTGATGTAAATTTTAGAACCTTTTAAGTTTTCTTTATAGTTGGATGTTTTCTGATGTAAGGAAATTAGTTTTATTCAATGAAAAGTTTGAACTGTTCCAGTTTAATCTTGTTAAAGATAAGAATAATTAAAAAAAAAATATTAACAATTTATCTTGGTCTCTGTTTTTTTTTATTTTTAGAAATAAGTCTTCAATGTAAATTATTAAGCATATGAAAATAAAATATTCATTTGTTAATTTGAGACTTACATGTTCAGTATAAGAAATAGCCTTTTAGGTTTGAGTATTCAGTTCTAAGTTTTATTATTGATTTATACAGTAGTTCATAATTCAAGAAGATATATTTACCTATTATTTCCTTTATGCTTCATGTTAAACAATAAATTTGTGGTTACATATTTATTACTAAATAGCATTCCTGAAAAGATTTGGTGGCTTGCTTGCTTTTTATATATATATATATATATATATATATATTTATACTTCCAGAGCCCATATACCGCTCAAAACTTCAACAGCCCTGGCAGCTCTCTGGAAAACTCTCCAGTTCACCAAATGCACCAACAAGGTTATGTAGGAGTTGGGATGATGCCCGGCCAAGGAGGGCCACCTAATATGGGAGCACCACAATCTATGCCAGGTGGTGGTGGGGGCCCAAGCCAGATGTACCTACAACAAGCACCAGGACAACAGCAGCAACAACCTATTCCCAATCCTGCTGCATATAACCAGCCAGGTAGTGGACATTATCCCAATCCTGTAGCCCCACCTCCACAACAATCAATGCCACCTTCCACAGCCTACCAACAGCCTCTCTCTACAGATGTCATACAACAGGCAGCACCAAATTCTTATCAGCCTTACAATTCTGCATCCAGTCAGCCTTCAACTGTACCCCAGATATCCTCAGCTGGCCAAAACTATTCAATCCCCAGCTCTGAATATTCATCATTAAGTATGCAAAGTAAGTATTGGAAACATTTGAAGAGATATGCATTCTCTCTCAGAGCATCATGTTTGAATTTTTTTTTCTACAGATGTAACAACTATGAATTCTTGTGTGTAATATTTAGTTTATTATATACAAATGTGCACACATATATATGTACATTGGATAATTATATACAGAAAAAATACATTTTGAACATGTATAACTTAGAATCAGATGGAACATTTTGATGAAATTACTCAAATTTGTAAGGAAAATATCTCCTCTTTATATGCCCTTTACTTTTTAGAGAAATTTTTTTAAGTCAAAATACAACTGTTTTAATTTTAAATGTATTGTAGTTGTTTTCTTTTCTAAGTGCAAAGGTGAAAAATTTAAAACATGTTTACTTTTGCTTTAATAACCAAAAGGATTGCATTTATCTCTTAAAAGTTTAGAATGTTTGAAAAAAAAATGGTCCATTTTTGATGTCAGCTGCTCAGAAGTGTGGCATTATCACAGCACAAAATCAGTCTATTTACTTACATTTTTATGGACAATAAACATTGAATGTAGTTACATTGATGTGCCAAAAATCATGGGATAATTGTCTAGTATAGTGTAGATGTGTAAGTGATGTAATGAATAACAGCTCAGAATGAGAAATTGAAGAGCCAAGTTTGAATTCCAGTCAATTACACAAAAATTTGAATTGCACACAAATGTCCTTGGAAATGGTAGGAATCCACCTTCTCACCCCAGTTATTGGTTAAATAGTAGGACATGTATCTGGAAAAAAGTCAGTTATTCTTGAAAATTGTTAAAGCAATATTCACTTGTAAAAAATTCTTACAATCCAAAATAAATTTTGATTTAAAATAACCCACAAATTGCTGATAAGCTGTAAAATAAATTGATTAATCTCTAGTATGGTAAAAGACTTCCTCTAGACTGGTTGAAGTGCAGTATCTTGAAGTGACATTGATTCCATAGTCAGATCTCAGGAGAGATGTTTAGTTATATTGTCTTAATTAGCTGTCCACAGCTTTCTGATATTTGCAGATACAAAATCTTGCATGTGAATAGACTTCTCTACCATGTTTTATAAATGCTTGACTGGAGTTAGGTAGGAACCTCCACTGAATTTTTGATACCTAAAGTTTAAAATTAATTTTTAAAAATGAAAACCATTCTTGAAGATTTCATTTTAGCTTTAATTGAAAGCTAAATGATTAAATTTACTATTTCCAGTAAGTAAAATATTTTAGTGTATTTTAAGTAAAAATTATATAAATTGGAATCTCAACTTTTCGGCTGATTTAAGAAAATTTAAAAGTGGCCATTTTCTTAATTTCAAGAAATTTGTAAACAAAACAAAATTATTGATTTTTAAAAATCTTCCAAAAACAAAATATGCATTTGTGACACGCCACCTGAGTAAAATTAGCAAATTTAAAGTTAAATTAATCTGATTTGAAACAAATATTACTTATAGCACAAAAAATATCGTATACAAGCATTTCTTAACAGGTCTTCTTTATCTTAGGTCTTTATTGACATTATCGACATTACCAATAAATTACAAGATGATGACAGCTAATATGGATGACTAGAATGGACATAAATTTATGAAATCTAAGTGAACACATTTTTTTTTTTCTTTTTTTTTTTTACTTTTAACTACCTAGTAATTTTTACAAATTAACATATTTTCAGCAATTATCTAATATTTTATGAACTTTTAGTTACATTTGAAGATGCTTTATGAAAAAATAATAAAATTTAAAATAATATTAAATTTTCTTAATTCTAAAATTTAATAACTGACATAAAATACCATGATAGAAGTAAAAATCAACAATTTATGAAATGTAGTATTTTATTTATTATTGTTATCATGATAGTTATTTTATTATTAAATTTTTATAGTATTTAAATTAAACTTTGAAATTTTGAAGGGATAATTTGTGAAGATGTTATTGAAACAGAACTGAATAAGGAAAGTATCAGACAACATTTAAATCGTGATCTTTTTAAGGATTGTCATGTATAGCTTCCAATAGGTAGAAATTGGGAATGCTCTATACACTAAAAATTGTTTTAAAATTCTTTTAAAAATATATTGGCTCAAACGATTATCAGCTTTTCAGTCTTTGATTCATAAAAATAATTTTCACTTAACAATATCGCTAAACTGCCACCTTGAAAGCAATGAAGAATTTTAAACAATTTTTTTAATATTATAAATTGTTAAATTAAAAAAAAAAATGAAAACAATTCTTGTAAGAATTAATTATTCATTAAAATACATTTTCTTCTTAAGACAATAGTGAACTTAATAAATCTTATTTATCAAAGCAATTAAAAGCTTTTCTAATTAAATAATGTCAATTCAGAGTAGATTTTCGGTGAAAGGGCCAACTGTTTTACAAAAAAAATAAAAATTTGATGATTTACTTTCTTCAAGGAGTCCTGCTTTTAGCTAAAAAAAAAAAAAAAATCCCTGCTCTAAAAATTTAATTTCTTGAAATTTCATGAAGTTAAATAAGTGGGTGTGAAAAAAAAAAAAAAAAAAAAAAAAAAAATTACCCAGATTTTCTAGAAAAAAATAATTAAATTTCTGAATAAGTCCTGAAAGTTTCATTAAAACCCCACGATTATTTGATTTTTGAAAGAATTTCCAAATCAATGTGTTTTTCACTGGAAAAAGCGCACAAAAAACTAACCTTTATCTTTGGTCCACCACTGATGTAAAAAAAAAAAAAAAAAAAAAAAAAGATTTTTAACCAAAATTTTGCTACAAAGGAGTAAAAAATTTTAAAAATAATAAAAAGAAAAATACTGTGGTCTTTCCTCTTAATAATAAGACATTTTAATGACAAAACTTTGTTTTTATTGAGTTTGGGGTCTTTTTTCATCATCCTATGCTGTTTTTTATGCAACCAAGTGGAGGTACCTAGACTTAGGTCAGATGAATATGGTGGCCATACCATTTGCTGGAAGTCTCTATAATGCTCCTAAAGACTAATCTTATCCTGCTGTAATAGCCCATTGTTGTTAGGGTACATAGAATCTGTGAATGAGTTCAAATGGTCTTGAAGTAGTTCAAGGTAGTGGTCATCAGTCTGTGATGTGTTTAACTTGGAGTCCATGGCCTCATTATAGGGTCTACACCACACCCAAAATAACTTTAGCCTAAAATAAATTGAAACTCTGATTTACCAGGCCATACCATGTTGCCAGTTAGTGACCTACTGCAATGGGTCTTCTGCTAACATGTACCATGGAAGCTAAAGAATGCTGAAGACTTTCTCCATTATTACAGACATCATTAAGAAGCCATAGTTGGCAGTAATGTCTTTAAACAGGTATTTCCAATATATATTTGACACTATAGATGTCAAATTTCCCCACAATTTTAGAAATGGAATGTCCTATCTGCCTAGCACACACTAGTTTGAGCTCATATTGATTTGACATGAGCAACCTATCTTTGTCAGCTAAAATTTGAATAAAATCAACCATAAAATATAGACTCATTCTAAGCAAAATGCAACAAAATATTTTAATATCTTAAATAGTTCTTGAGTTACAGGTGTTAAAAGGTTAGCACTAGTATTTAAGCAATAACATCTGTATGATGAGCCATTTTCAACTATAAAGGAATATACAGATTATATTTATTTTGACTGTTTGTTATGGTTTACAGTATGCAATGGTTCTGACAAAAATAATAAACACAAGGCTGAAAATCACAAATACAGAAATTTTAGACGGTGCTGATTTTGGCTGACCATAATATCTAGAACAGAAGCCAGCCTGAAATTAATTCTTCCAAGAGGCTGTTTTTTATATATATATATATATATAAAAGAAAGAGGTTGTAGTGGTTCCAACGAGAGAAAAGTATGTATATTAAAAAGAAGAGAAGAGAGGTGCCGTAAACGTTTTTGGTTGTAATGTGGATTTATTTAGAAAAAAATATTATGCTTTGTTTTCCATAATGTTACACTACACGTGTTTCTGGTCTCATGACCGTCTTCAGGTAAAAGTGGAGATTTCCACATATTTTTAAAAATAATTCATTTTTTCTTTTGTTTTTCAATGTTAAATATTCTCGATATGAGACATTTTCTGTGTTTGTAATCCGAATTTCTTTCTTGAATTCAAGAATAATATTTTTTCTAAATAAATCCACATTACAACCAAAAACGTTTACGGCACCTCTCTTCTCTTCTTTTTAATATATATATATATATATACATAGAATATGTTTACTACTTGTTCCAGTTCATTAGACAATGCATGATAATTTCATACTATCACAAATTTGGAAATTTAGGCAAAATCAGATGTGTAAACTTGCACAGGAACAAAGCAAAAAAAAAAAAAAATGGATGTAACTTTAGCCTAATGCATAGATTTTATGTAAAACTGGAGTACATGCTGAATATACAATCACCTTCAGTATAATATATAAACATTAAACATTATTTTCCTTTTTCAAGAATCTGACATAACTACTCAAAAATAGTGAAATGTAGAGCTACATTTAAGAGGAAATCTTGGTAAAAGCCTGGAAATGCCTCACAATTTAATAAATTGTGCACCAAAAGGTGTTCTCTTCAACAGTATATTTTCTGTGCAGGC
>OZ010576.1:73166688-73206688 GCA_963932145.1 Acanthosepion lycidas
AAATTAATAGTATTAATTTTTATATAAATTATGATAAATAAATGTTGACTACAAAATTAAAAATATTATTTAAAAATCAAATATATGAAATGTTATAAAAAAAAAAAAAAGAAAAATGGCCACTATATGTTCAAAACCTTGTAAAAGATGTTTAAAGCCTTGTGGTTTTTAATTGAAATTTAAACAAACCTGTTTAGGAAGTTGAAATCGGCATATGGTTTAAACTATTTAAAAAAAATGTAAACTGCAAAAAATATGTTTTATTGTACTATTTTTTGTTACTCAACAATGAGAGTTGATTATTGTAAGAATAACTGTAATAATAAAAGTAATAACTGACAAAAATATTGGGAATTTGAACATTATTTTGGATATACTGTTGGGGGGAGGGAAGCTTACCTTTCAATAACATCAAATTTTTTAGGTAAAAATTTTAACTTTGCTTTTAATTGATATCAAAAGGAAATTTAAACATGGTGGCAAGTACAGGTTTTTATTTGGTTGTGTAATAAATAAGGTAACAGTTTTCAAATTTTCTCTCTATGTTGGTCAAATCAGAGAAATTAGATTGAGAACTTGCACACAATAACATTGTCCATTTATTGTTAATACTGCAATGAAATTTCTATTTCATTTCTGAAAAATCAAGTCTTAAGCATTGGTCACAATTCATATTCTTCCTATCTTATAAATGGTTTAAGAATCCAGTTTTATCACTCACTTCTCAAATCTTTTTTTCAAATCGAAATGATCAAAAATTAATTTTTATATTGAAACATTTTGTGGAAGCACTTTTGTTTTAAGAGAATTTCTAAAGTTTCCATTTCTTCACTCAATTAGATATGTCATTAACATATACCACTAAAAACACACTTTATGAATTGGGAAGGATGCTGCCTTGGGAGAAGATGAACATGTACACTGAAGCTTAGTAGATTGTGTACGTGTATGGGTTTACTCAAACCCCAATCAAAAATAGCCAAATGAGGCTACAAAAAGAATGACAGAGTTAAAAATTCCAGATTATTTAGCCTTGGAGAAAGAGTTTATTTTTAAACAAGTGAAGCAGCCTTTTTAATTTAAAAGATTCCCATAAAATTGTTAATATTACTGAAGGTGTTTTGAAAGATCCTAAAGAGGTGATTTCATCTTAAGATCCTAATCCACAAACAGGTTATCCTATTGAGTTTAACAATTACCTATTTTTATCTGAACTAAATAGAAATAGTATGATTATAGTTGAAGAATTAATTCAAAAATGAACTCAAGCCATTCAAATGCTAACCATCCTTGGCAAAGGATTCCTCACAATTTAACAAAACAAGATTACACTTGTCAATGTATCTTAGCATTTTTGAACAGATTAATGATTGGTGTTAAAAATATTGATATTTTACAAGAATTAAAAACAAAGCAGACAATTGGTTAGTGAAGGCAAACAGGGTAAAGTTTCATTTAGTTTTTGTGAAAATAGAATTTTAGCCTGTAGGTTTTTATGTTTTTACTTCATAATCTTTCAAGTTTATATTTAATTATGAAATACATAATTTATTTTGAATGAGTTACATGGTTTTTATCATGGCAAAGAAAAAAATAAAATGTCCTTGTACAACCTTTTAAACAAATCTGAATCTATTATACAATTACCTAAATGTGCTTTGAAGTATATTTTCAAACGCCTGTAATTCAATAATCAGCTGTATTTAACTTTGTATAATTGACATGGAACAAAAATCTCTTGTAAGAGTTTATTTAAAATCAATTATGATTAACTGAATTTAGGTAACCAATCAAACTGAAAAGTATGTATAAAATACATGGCCCCAAGTAAATTTTCATGAGAAGGAGATATATAAATGAGAAGTGAAGTTTTATAGTCTTTTCATTTTTAATGTAAAAGTACTGTTTAAAAATTATTCAAATTTCAAACTAAAGAAAATTTACTTTAAACAATATCTACATGACAAATTTACAAATATTAAGGTATTATAATGGATGACGACCAACATGTTTTGTTGTAATGTAAGCAAAGAGTGTGTTGAGATTGGGGGAAAACCAGCAACTATGGGGGTGATAGACAGAGAGGAGATAGCGATAGGAGGTACCAAAAATAACAATGCCTCAGAACTCACACCAACTTGAGGAACAAAAATGCCCATGGGACCAACTTCACAAGACACACCTTGTCTTGTCAACTGCCGATTTCCCCCTTTATTGGCATGAGACATCTTACAAAGACCTGGACTTGACCAACTGCAGAAGCCTGTATCTAGACATGTCAAACTGTCCTGCTGCTAGTGGGGAAAACCTAGATGTAACCGGTATTGACAAACATGTCCACATGCAATTTGAGGCCTCTTTTGTGTCTGCACTGATGTGCATTTGCCACACTGCCCCCTGATCCCAGATATGACTGCTTCAAGTGGGTCTCTTTCATTGAGTGTTTCTCCGAAGTGGGACTGGTTTGTGTTCCTCTACCTCATCCTCATGTGGAATCATTTGGTCTATTCATGCTCATGAAGATTTCATCCTCACTTTCAGACATATCATCTTCACTACTTGTTGAAGATCGTGAACTCGGAGAACAAGGAAGGTCCTCGATATGGCAGGGTATTCCATTCACTAAGATTGACTGCAGATTACCAAGTCCAGTAATTTGTCCTTTTCCAAAAGTTGTTGTACACTGGTTGTGTGGGGCCATTACCCCCACAGGGTCTCCCAACTTGTACATATTGTGGCCCATCTCAGACATTGTTAGAAGCAGTGAATCAATCCCTTTAAGCTGTACCTCATATTTAGACTTGATTTTCAGGTGCAGTCAGTGGTGAGATGTCATTTTAGGTGGCCTCTTCAACACTTCATTCTTGTCGCAATCTTCTTAACACTTCTGTGACACTGTTTCATTATTCCATCTCATACCAGGACATGCATGCATAAGAATCACAAATGCACATCCCATCCTGGAACTCCCTGCTGTGGAATGCAGTATCATTGTCTGTGAGTATCTCATGTGGTGGTCCCCTCTCATAGAACACAGATTCCAGCTGACATATGTATAATGAGTCTTGGTAGTGTAACAGCTGCAATACAGAAAAACATGACAGACCACAATTGTTAATGTCAGGTAATGAGTGCTGCAGCAATAAGTGATATCCATGTCAAGCCAGTACAAAGTACTGTTCACTCCCAGTTTGCCCCTTTTTCCAATGGACTAGTTCAGGATCTATTGTTGTGCACTCCACACAGATTCCAATAGCTGATTTTATCATGGCCTTTGTCACAGAAGGACAAGCTCTCCTCACAAAATATGTAATATATGCCATGTTCTTGGATGCCCACTGTGCATTGATCTACTTCCATTCTCTGAATGAGACTCATTGTGTCAAGGGAAGCAGCACAAACCTGTTGCATGGGTTCATCCCCCTTTTTAGCCATATCAAGCAAACTTTGGGGTACACAGGTCATCTTGTCTGCCAAGTTCTGGTCCGACACGACCAGCATCATGTCAATAGACAACTTATATTCTTGGGTCAGTTCCTTTATTATCTGCAATCTTTTTCCTAACAGCATCTCACTTGCTGCTCTGGAATGTACCCTAGATTTGCCTATGAAGGTATCAGACAGCCAGTGGTACACACATAAGTCAGTTTTTATGTGCAGACTCTTTACCTGCCACTGGAGAGCCAAACTGAGGCCTTTGATTGCAGCATCAAGTTCAGCCAAATTGATATGTTGGGTGTCGTACATTAGCCAAAGTTAGTCTGTGTCCTCCAAATGTTGCGCCATCTTTTTCCAGTAATACTCCTGTCATTAGAGAGCTTGCACCAACCCATACATTGATTTCAGGTTCATTTACATACCAGTCACCTTGAGCAGTATTGTTGCACTCTGCCCACGATTTTCTTCACCATCTGCTTGAGGGCAATGTTGTCAACTTGGTCATCACATCTCTTTGTGTTTGCCCACCGTTTGATGAACTTGATCATCATATGCAACCATCCACACATGAGATGTTCGATCAGCTTTCTGCCTAGTGAGAAGACATTCCACTGAATCATAACATCAGGGACATTTGGGATCACGCTTCCCTATGTCCACTGCAGTGTTATCCTCCCCCTGTACTTCTAGTCCAAGCACATGAGCTCTGATCCTTCAAATGTTCTGGGTCTTTGCACATCAGCCCAATACTGGACCAATTTTGCCCTGACATGTTCTACAGACATGATGCTTTCATTGACATCAATTTCTGATGAAATTGATCTCCCAACTGACTCTCTCTGTGACTGCACAGCATCAATAAAGGACTTCATGACTAGGTGTCACGTTGTTGCCAAGTACCAACCACATTAGGTAAAACCATTTCCCCTTGATCATCACAGTTTGATAAGACCACAGGGATTCATGTACAGAGAGGCCTGTATCTAGACATGCCAAACTGTCCCACTGCTAGCAGGAAAAACCTGGGTGTAACTGGTGTTGATAAACATGCCTGTATGCAATCTGAGGCTTCTTTTGCATCTGTACTGATGCATGTTCACCACATGTTTGCAATTGTTATTTCCAAATTTACAAAAAAAAAAAAAAAAAAAAAAAAAAAATTAGACCAATTAAAGGATTTGAAATCTTTCACAAAGAATAAATATATTTTGTTGGGCATGTCCAGAAGCTTTCATGATAAAAAAAAAGTTAAAAAAAAAAACAAAAAAAAAACAAAAAAAAAAAAACAATTTATCTGGCACTTTATATCAAAACACAATTGTGGTAATCATGCTTAATGCAAGAGTGAGGCACATGCCAATATATATTTCCTCTTGATAAACATTCTCAATCTGCTTGTAATTCAAATTACGACAATTTTCTAACAACCAATTATTTGGGAAGAAGTTTTCTTAAGGTACTCTAGTTAACAATTATTGAACTGGGCACTGTTTTTACATACCTTCCATCTTAAAGTTGTCCATGTTACTGGTCATAACTACTTTTACTACAAGAAAAATCAAAGTTCAGCTTAAATGTTTGTCAGTTTCAGCATTATGTTCTAATATCATTTTTACATTTAATATTTATTGAAAATCTCATGCTATGGCAACAGATGGAATTCATGAAACCTACTTGAGCAGCTAGGAAATGCACTCTTATGATAAACATCTATTGAAAAATATAGATTATTATACCATGTAATTTTTAATTCAGTTCCTATTCTCAAGATACACTAGTACTCTATTTGGCCACAATAGTTTTGCACTTTTCTTTTGACACATTGGCTCATCCAAAATCTGTTCACAGCTCTAGGTTGTTAATGTCCACCACCGTATAAAAAAATGAGATCATAAATGTTTAGTTTATATTGGCACAGTAATTGGAAGTGGCAAGCAGAGTTCAAATTCTACTTCGTCTGTTGCTTCAATTTCACATTAATAGTCCTGGATGCATGAATAGATATTCCCCGGCTATTGGTAAAAATTAAAATAGCAGAGTAGAATGAACTTTCTAGCCTTGAGATTCAAGATCGTAAAAAAAGAGTGCAACGAGAAAAATCACACTGATCTTTCCCGTGAAATCATGGTAGGTAATTTGTGAAAAAGCCATGATTATTCAATAAAAATATTCACCACATAATTTATATTAGACTTGTTAAAAATTAAAAAAAAATCTATTCTAATAAGTTAGTAACTGTTACAGCTATTTGAAATAATTCTGAAAAAATGAAAAAAAACGTCTTTTGCAAAACACTTCCCAATAAACACGAGAAAAATTATCAAAATGTCGATTACTGAACTGTTTGGAGAAGCTGTAGAAAGAAAATAGTTAAAAAAAAAAGAATTGTTTTGTGCCCTCTTTGAACACTTAGACAATAAAAATATCACAGAAGTACTTGATGTAGTGCTCTGTTGCCAAGGCAACAGACATGAAGGACGTAGCGTAGAGTTATGCAGTACGAGAGGATACAGAGCAAAGATATTTTTGATGTGGGGGCGATTTCCTAGAGTCGGTTCTCTACGTGTTTGACTGCCCCACCCATTCTGTAGAAGTTCTCCGGCATCATTTTTTTTTTCTTAACACACAAGATCTTATATCGTCACAGTAAGTATAAATACAAAGTGAAATAAAAGAAAACTACTCTAGCGTAACTGAAGCTATTGCAATAATAATAAATTTTTTTACACGGTCATCCTGACTATTCAATGAATATTGGTCGCATTGGAGCTGTAAGTCAAAGTGTGAGCGTAAAACCAATCAAAAACGATGCAGCAGATTTTTTTTCTTTTCCTTTTTAATACATAAAAAAAAAAAAAAAAAAAAAAAAAAAAAAAACAAACCTAATGGGCGGTCTCATTGCTTATAAAAATATTGTAGTCTAGCTAGAGAGACAAGCTTGTCATGCTTGAGTGCAGTCAAGTGACCTGCTTTATATTTTTTTTCTGATATGAAAAAAAAAAAAAAAAAAAAAAAAAGTTACATTTTTAAATCAGCAAATAAATAAGGAAAAAGCGAATCCAACTAGTCAATTTAACAGCTAGTCAAAATAAAATTTTGTACCAAATACTAAACTAAAATTTTAACTAAAATAAGGGACAGTGCTTCAGCAATCAAGTTAGTTAAAAAAAATTAAAAATAAAAGAAAAAATTCAGTTCCTCTATCGAAAAAAAAAAAAAAAAAAAAAAAATTTTAATTTTTCGCCATCCTCGTTAAAAAGTTGCACATTTTCCTTCTATTCTTCAGTCACAGATGTTTCTTGGTGTCATTCAAAAATGAAGATACTTAATTTAATAAATTTCAAAACTTTTTTTTGCCATTTTTATTTTTAAATTTAAAAAGTAAACAACAACGAATCGCTTTTAAAAAAATTATAAAGTGTCTAACAATGCAACTGGTTACTAAAGAAACCAGATAGAAAAATAGGAAATTTTTAAAGCTTCGAAGCGCGTGTAAAAACACAAAGGAAAAATAAGAAAAGTTTCACAAGCCCAAGAAGTACTAAAAAAGCAAAAATCGTTTTGTTGAATTTTGATTTCTGTAGTTAAGTAAAATTGATTATATACTATTATTACTAACTAACTAACTAAAATTAAATATCAGTGATTTTAGTTTTTTCATATGGTTTGGGTAAAAAAAAAAAAAAAAAAAAAAAAAAAAATTTTCACTTTTTTCGTCACATTTTAATTATAGCATTTTGAATAAAAAAAAAAAAAAAAAAAAAAATGATGATAGGGTAGAGAGAGCAAATTGAATGAAAGAAACATGCCACCCCCCCTTTTATTTATTTGTTTTGGAGTGCAATAGATTGTCTTTAATGGTAGAGCTAGTTTTTATCTCCTCAATTCAAGTGCTAACAAATGATCGATCATCTCTGGAGTAGCAGCTTCTGCTTGCATCTCAAAAGTTTTAAAAAAGTAAGTGTATGGTGATGGTCTAAAAAGTAGAAGACCGATCAGAAAACAGAAGTTTATAATTTTTTTTTCTGTTATTATTTGTTAGTGTAGTAATCTACTTCTCAGTCAACCCTTTTTTTTTACTTTTTTTTTTAGCAACACAGATTCAATAAGTAAAAAAGTTACTTAACTCGAGGGATAAATGATAATACTTGAAAATTAGTTTCTTAAAAGCTGAAAAAAAATACTATTTTTTTTTTCGATCGCATCAACACATTCAGTAACTATTTTTATAACGAGACTATAAAATGAAAAAAAGCAAATGCCAAGAATTAATCTTGGCATTTTTTATAAAATTTTTACTCAGAAAAAAAAAAAAAAAAAAAAAAAATGGAGTCAACATTCTCCAAGAAATGTTGATACTTTGCTTGATTAATGTTCAAAAATTTAGTTTCATTCCGTACATTGCCAGTGCTCTTGTCCAACCAATGTCTTGCCCAGTTAGTAACAATTTTCAAAATAACTATTTTTATGGAAAAATCATGACCAACTCTTTCTTTGTTGATGATAGAAGTTATAATGAAATGATGAAGATCACCTTTGCAAAACCTAATAGTGTAAAATAAAAAGAAGGCATAGTTATGCTTAACTTGTGGAAATATAATAATATTCTTCGTCGATGGCTTTGTAAAAGCTGTCAAGGAGAGGAGATAAAAACTAAAAAGGCATCCTACGAGTTTACTGCTAGTGCTTCCATGATACAACAACATGACGTTTCTTATGAACCACTTATAAACAAAATTAGACCAGAGATGTTATTGAGAATTACCAAAGCGTTTTTGACGAAGAAATATTCATGGGAAAACTTAGATTCTCCAGATTGTTATGTATGGCATGAATTGTTCAGTGATACACTTCTTCAATTTAAAATTACTAAAAATGAATGATAACAAAAAGGTAATTTAACAGAAAAACGAGTCTGGAATAATCGATTTGCCATCGATGGCATCTTCTACTCATCACTAACTTTATTTTATTTTTAAATTGCTTAAGAAAAATAAATTTAAATGCAACATGCTTAGTTTAAACACTTCTTCAAACTAATCTGGAGTTGAGAGGTAAAAGATTTTATTTTCTTCACGTATTGTATTTTTAAGTTAACACGAAATGACAACACACAATCTGCAAAACTGGTAATGTCATCACCATTTATTATTTATTACTGAATTGTAAAATTTTAAGCAGCCGATTACGTGTGGTTAAATAAAAAGATGTTTGAAAACAAACAGCAGTAATAATGCCTACTATATTATAGATGTTCCATGTTTAGTCAAGTCAGTAACCAAATCCACCGTAGAAAATATCTAAGTACGCTACACACAAGCCACACCTTATTTATTTCTCTGTTCTCTACAACCCCTACCATGAATATATTTTTTGTTTATTTATGTAAAAGAAATCAAAGGTAAAGACAAAACTCTTTGGCTAAAATTTTTATCGAAGCGAAAACAACTAAAATTGTTAATTGCTGGATTAATTTAAAGAATACTCGTAAAAAAAAATAAAAAAAATACGTGTTATACGGTGTAAGCAAGAAAAGGTGCTTTGTACGTAACTGCAAAAGAAATTTAATTAGAATTACTTTAAAAGTAAAATAATATTTCGCTAAATTTTAGAACCCACCCCCAACAAGCAGTTAGATTTTCTTTATGGAAATGCACACGAATTAATGTTATTCTGAAAATAAATAAAAAATGAAAACTATTTTTAGTTTTAAAGACTTTCACTTAAAGAATAGTTTTTACTGTAACTACTGTGTTTCCACCTTTTACCAATTTGAAAAAGGTGAGATTAGAAAAAATATTTGACAAGTGACAATATTTGTTGACTAACACAATCAAACTTAATTTAATCTTTTAGACACCAACAGGTGCGGCAGGGTTCAATTTCCTCTCACATCTCCCTAGGGCCTACCTAGACACCAGGTGTGCCCGAATCAGTGAATGTTAATTATATAAGAATCCTAGTCCGATAAACTTCAACGAGACTTTGAACGACAATAGATTTTGTCGATGATTACAATATAAACAATTTGAAATAAAACAACTCAAAAGTACGTACCCAAGATGGCAGGTCTTCTACTCGAGCCAGCACAGACGATTTCTCATTCCGAGAAGCATGTTGGGCAATTTCTATCTGTGCCTCTTTTATTTTAGCATATTTCTCTCTCCACATATAAATAATTAACGCTAACATCAACCAACTGACACTGAATCCCAAGTAACCAACTATCCAGATAACGAAAACGATTCCAGCTAGTTTAAAGTATTGTTGCACCAATGCTAGCACCATGGTATCATCCAGGTTTCGTCTTCGGTTTGCCTGATCCATGCCGGTAGACGAAGCCCCATTATCAGAGCTAGAAGACTGAGATCGGACAGGAGCTGGGCGGGCAGTGTTAGCCCCTCCAGACCGTCCTTCTTCACCAGACATTTTTGTTGGATAATTGCTTTCCTTTACTGGGATGTAAGCGACTAGCTTTGATTAAAGACCTGCTACTGAGACGAAACCTCCCTAATGAGCTGATGAAGTGCGGAGCAGCTTTTCTTTTCTCCTTATATAATGCATGACTAAATCAAGGGAGATAACTTTTATTGCTAACTAAGAAAAGAGTCAATTTACAGTTACCTACACTTAGCAAGGAAAGCGTCTGTCTGTTGAGTGGTGTATGTTGAACAGTGGGGTATCCAACGAGGATCGAACCCACTAGTAATGGTGGCAGAGTTGGGTAAGTGAGTATTGTTTACACACAAAAAGAAAACATTTTAAAAAACACCTACTTTTACTTACTCAGCATAACAGAATAAAAGTTGTGTTTGTTTTATTTAGAATTAAATTTCTGTTGGTGGAAAATAAGTAAAAAGTCTAAAAAAGGCATTAATCATGAATAGATTTAAAATTGTAAAAAGTGGATTTTATTTCAGATTTGATAAGTACTTTAAATGATAGGTGAAGTTTCCTTTTAAATCAAACTTGTCTTTCTCCGATATGAACCTATAGTAAAAAAAAAAAATTCGAATCTATTGATTACCTAACAGTAGTAAGACCAAACCATGATTATGTATGGTAGAAATATTTTCAGTTACATTTCGATACGTTCTGAATACTTTTAAAATTGGAGGGTGATGACATTTTTAGTTTAAAGAAATTAGAAAAATCATTGAGGAATTATTTCAGTAGAAAAATCTTTGCAATATCAAGTCAGAGAATATTGAAAATTTGTCCTGAGACTTTACAAAAATAATTGAATAAAACTCGAAAAATATAAAGTTTCATCCACTTTTTTCATCAGAAATATTTTTAAAAGAATTTTATTTTATTATTTTCACAAATGTTACAAACATTATTTTTGAATGAAAGATAAAATGGGGGATAATTCAACAATTTTGAATTACCTCCCTATTGTATATATATAAGGTTTGAAATAATTATGTCGAGAATATTTTATGACATTGGCAGCTGAAAGAAAGCAAATTAATAAACAGTATCAATTCAGTATCTTGATCAATTTTCCCCATTTTCTTTGGGGTTTTTTTTGCTTTCATGACAGCACTTTTTTATTTAATAAATTTTATTAAATTAATTAAAAAGACCAGATTTAATGAAGTTAAATATTTCATGGTATCAATTTCAAATAGTTTTAAAAAAACTAAATACAGAATAAATGCCAAATAGTTTTAAAAAAAACTAAATACAGAATAAATGCCAAATAGTTTTAAAAAAAGAAAAGAAAGAATAAATGTAATGAATAAAAAAAGTATTAAATATTTTATTCTTTAAAAATATTTTTATATTCCTATAGAAAAAGTGTATTAAATTTCATAAAGAAATCATTTTATTTATAATAAAAAATATATATTCCTACCTTTGGTTAGAAAGTTAGAAATGATTATTTTTAAACAAGTTTCTGTATTTTGGCAGTTTTGTGTTTTCGTATTTTATTCAATTTGAGGCATTTTTTTTTTTAAATTGGGGGTTGAAGGAGTTAACTACTGTTTGATCTATGAAATTGTTGACACTTGGAATATATCTAGCTCTGTTCAAAAGTATTTTTGGTACATTTTTAAAATGTACAATAAGTAATATTTTTCAAAAATTAATCCTTAATTTTACTAATTTTCTTTGAAACCAATAACTAGAATAGGTATTTGGTTTTTAAGATATTTTAAAAATGTCTTAATTATTCTCTTAAACTTATCATCTTTCAATTCAAATGCCAGATCGATGATATATTAATGATAAACAACGTTTTTTTATGTTTTAGTATTATTGAAATGTGTAAAATTATTTTTCTTTTTTATAGATTAGATTTAGGGAACCAAAATTTTACCAAAAAGGAGACATTTAAATCATTAAGGTTTTAACAGGTCCTACCATGAGCTGCCTAAAAATGCATTTTAAATAATTTAAATGTCTTCTTTGGAATTAAATTTAGGTTTTATTTGAAAGAGAATAGCCTAAATCCAATCCATATGGAAGGAAACATTTCCACATGTAAATAATGTTTTTAAGCATTTTTAAACATTGGCATGTTCATTCTTCACTCAACTCCTTGAACTGCGATTATAAATAAGAAATGTAAACAACAAATTTAAAATTCTTTGTCCTAGAGGTGTTTCACAGTAAATTAGTAAATTTAAGGATTAATTAACTAGATTTTGTAAAAGTAATGCTTACTTTTTGTTTAAAACATAATGAAAATAATGTTTATTTACACACAGTAACCTTTCATATTACTCTTAAAAAGAAGGTGTAAAATTTAAAAAAAATTAAATATGAAACACTAGCAGTGCAATAATGAAGAAATTGATATTTATGTTTAAAAATAAATTATCTTTACCCTTATATAACCAATAGTTTGAGAACATAGTTTTTATTCTATAGGCTTTTATGAAACTTAGTAGAATGAATAATTTTATTTTTTTATACATTAGAAATATAAAAAGAAATGAATTAAATGCTTTTTACTTTGGATTATTTTCTTTCCTGTTTGATGTCATAAAATATTTAATTGCACCCAATGAGGTTTCTTTTTAAATTATTCTGAATTTAAGAATTACCAAATTATGGTATATCACATTACACTTTCAATATGGGCAAGTAGTCATTCAAACTATTTTCTTTTTGAACATTTGTAAAAAAAATAATCTAACAGTTTAAAATTTTTTAAAATTAGAATTCTTTTAAAAATGTTTCATGTGGTGCCTTTACTCAGACAAGATCTATCTCATATGTTTCATGTTTCTTCACAAGACTGGATGGTGACATAACATTGATACCCTTTATCCAGAATTGGTTGGCATATTAAATTTGCTGGTTACAGCTAAAGCTAGAACATCAGCCTTTGTAAAAGTATACCATTATGAAACCTTGTTTTTTGGCAGAAATTCTTTTGATGCTCCTGTGGTATCTTTGCACTATTTCCTGCTGGTACATGTATGCAACGGAATCAAAATTCAGACAGAAAATAACAAAATCAAAGACATATACCCAACTCCTCCACCTACTTCTTTAACATTCTACTACATAATGTGTTATCATCATCTGTGAGCAACTCAGCCAAGACTTCATTCATATAATGACACTTACAGAGTCTTGACAAAATAACAGTCACTAGGTTTTACAAATCTGAAACTAGAACAGTTATAAAAGCCACTTGACCTTTTGAAAGGCTTAGTTAACAGTTTAAGGGTCCACTTCCATTGAAAACATGCAATAAGTACATGTTAACAATCATTGACAAATATTCTCATTTTCTGTTTACCAGTTTTTTGTCTAAATGTAACAGCAACAACTGTAATCAGGCCCTTTTATTGGAATTTGAGAACCACAAATACAATATTTTAAAAGTTCACATTCTAGCCTATTTTCAAATCCTCACCCCAACCTTTTTCCTTGCTTTCAAAACCAGTTCCCAAAGCCTTGATTCTTATCAGAGTTAAGAATATATTTTCTGACTAATGAGAGAGCTGGAAAATATAAAAAGGAATTCCACCACCTTTCCATGGTGCCATAAAGTCTGGGGGAAATGCTCACATCTTGTTGGACTCTTGCTTTCAAAACTGGCTTCCCAAGCCTTGATTCTTATCAGAGATAAGAATATATATTCTAACTAATGAAGGGGCCAGGAAATTTCTATGACAATTTTGGTGGGAAAAGTCCCCAATATTTCTGAGCCTCCTAATCTCTATAAATTTGGAGAATCTTTGCCTATTTGGTAGAGAGCAAGTGACAATCATCTGAGAAACAACAAAGATTGGCGACAAAAAAAGCAGGAATCTTCGCTCTCAGCTAGAATAAACTACCTACTAAAGGCTATCGAGAAGGAATGTCTGCTGACTGCTAAAAACCAGTTGAAAGCTGCCTCCTTTCACTTACAAGACTTCTGTTGTCAATCTATGAACTCATTCAACTGCAAAATACGTATCTTCTGACATTTTCCTACTCTGCAAGAACTCTGAAGAAAACTGTGAGTGTTTTAACTCTTAACAAAAATCTGCTCACTTAAAGAACTTTTAGGCACTCAGAGAAATATTTTGAGCAAGACTTTTTTTCTTTTATGAACATATTTTCTTCCTTTAAAGTTAAAGGACTTTTTCTTCTCTATTTCTTTCTCTTGTAATTGTGTTTATCCCTTTATCCTTTATACTTTTTTATTTTTTATTGTAAATAAACATCTTTTATTGTTACATCCCAAGCAGGGGTTTTGAGTGTTTCTTTATTCGTCCGCCTAAAAGAGAGAGTTTGTCTGCTCTAATCTTTCAAGCCATAGTTGCTTGCTGTTTTTATTCAATTTTTGTTGCAATTTTTTAACCTCAAACCTTTCATGTGGGAAAGTCGGGACACATTTTCCATGTTTTGTTCCCTTTTTGATGTTTTTCGGATTGCCCTTTTACATCCACTTTGATGGCAGAACTGCTTTTATATCAGAGAGTGGCAAGCAGTTCTTGTACAAACAGGGTGTGGCTGTAAGTAGAATATCTTACAACCCTCAAGACAATAGGCATTGCAAAAGGTATAAATGGCATAATTTGGAAAACTATACAGTTGGCTGCAGCTAATCATGTGTGTTCAGTCAACAATTGGGAAAGTCTTCTCCCTAAAGCTTTATATGCTATAAGAACAGTGTTAGGCACCACAAGTAATGCAATTCTGTATGAGAATGTCATGAGTGTGTAGTGGTTCAGTCAAGTGTTCATTGCAATGATCAATACATGTTGAACTCTTACAAACTGTATCTTTGATTTGGTAAGTTATTGTTTGGCTCTTGATGCTTAAATGTCCATTATGTACAAGATGACATACTTCATTATATAATGTATTGGATACATTATCCATGCGTCCTTATTTGATAGATTTTGTTGCTGATTGATATATATGGTTTGAGAGATAAGAGTATTTTTTTTAAGTGCCATTATTTTTTTTTTGTGTAATCAATAATCAATTATAGATTTGAATTGTTTGCAGGGGCTTGCCGATATATAGTGAATTAGCTATCATCTATGAGGTAAGTTTTTTATAATAGAATGTATATATGCGTTCATATTTCTATCAGATATTTCAGGATTACTGTCCTCAAAATATAAAGAAACTGGAAAATTTTATTAGAAACAAGGAAAAGTGTACTGAAATGTTATGCAATATCAATCCTCTCATATGGCAAAGAATGCTGCGAAATTTCATTTCAGATGAAGAGGAGACTTGAGGCAACACAAATGGGGTTCTACAGAAGGGTGATGAGGATATTATGAATAGAGCATATGAGCAATGAGAAAGTTTTAAGAAAAATGGAAACAAAACTTGAACTTAGAATCAGAAAGAGAAAAGTTAAAATTTCTGGGACATAATAAGGAAAGACAGTTTGGGGAATTTAACACTCACAGGAAATATTGAAGGAAAGTGAGGCAGACAGTAACAATGAGTAACCTACCTAATGAGCTTGTGTAAATGAATGGCAGAACAGGAAGTGGGAGAGATCATAAAAAGACAAATATTGCTAAGAATTATAAAAGATACTTGTGGAGATCCATGATCACCCATGTCTTGAAGGGACATGGATTTCTGATACAATTAAATAATGCATTGTTATAACAATTCCTTTGGAAAGTAGCTGTTACCACAATTAGCAATGCCCTCTCAGCAGGGCCTAGAATATACTGACTTCATTCCTCTAGGGGGTTAAGTCTTCCACTCCACAAAAAAAGGGGATACCTACAGGCTGGATGCTTGTAGAATAACAATGTTTATCCATAGAGTCAAGTATAACCATAACCTATGTTTACCTATAGAATCAAGCATAATAATAACAAAAAAAAACCCTGATATTTTCAATATTAAATAACCTACAAAGAATCCACCAACCCAATTGAACCCAACTCATAAATGGCAGCAGCAATGATATAAAGGTGGTGAAAATATGTGTCATACTGAAAACAGGCAACCTTCTTGTCAGATATATCCTAAAGAGTGAGAAAGGTGGGAAAAGAAATAAAATGCTGAACCCAGTGGCAAATAAGAGCTATTAATAGTTTGTGTTGAAATTATAATCATATGAAACTGTGTTGAAGCTCGTTTATGACTGTTACTTATTAAATCTTTAAGTCATTAATGGTGCTAGATAAAAGTTATATTTTCATAGGGTACTAGTTTGTAACTGTGGTAAGACAACCTGATTACCTACGCTGTCTTATGATTTGTATAAATAAGTCACACTGTCTTAGCTAAAACAGACTTTTTGGTTATGTTCAATAAAGGCACATTAAGCCAAACTAGACTCTGAATTTTCATTACAATTTACTGAACTTAATTATAGATATACTGAACTTAAACCAGAATATCTCAATTTGGACTCTGCAGACCCGTCTTCTACTGATGCTTGGTAATACTGGAAATGATTATTTGAAGGATTCTTGCTTGCACTGGAAAACAGTTCATCCACTCCTATTACTGATACAGATAAACTTAACCTGCTAATGCTTCACAATTCTATATCCATATATACCAATATTTCTTACTGCAAAACTTACCAGAGTTCTAAAGATGGTTTCGATGGAATTTTGTGAAGAGACAAAACATAATGTTTGCCCAGTATGTATTAGCAACTACTCCCCAATACCCTGAAGAGGAGTTAGAACAATATCTTCAGCGCTTAAAAATTTTAAGTTGATACTGAGACTTTCAAGTGATGACAGCAGATCAGGCAAAGGACAAATTTATCAGAGACTCCTTTATAAATGGATTAGAATTGAACTATATCTGTCAACGATTGCAGGAAAATAGATCTTGCGAGAAGGCATTTACCTTGGAAATGGCCGAAAAGTAATCTTGTTCATACCTACGAACAAATGTTTCAGAGGTTGCACTAAGTACTTATAATCCTACTAGTCCACCAGGGGAAAAAAAACAGTCCTCTATGAGAGACTTCCTCATTTATGCCCCGCCCTCCACCAGTTCAAAAATCTTCTCTCTCCAGAAGATACTGCATACACTGCTAGTGCTGCAGCCAAAATGTTATTTTTGTGGTCTCAAACTACACCCCAGGTCGTGTTGCCCAGCCAGGGAAACTAAATGTCATAAGTGCAGGAAGAAGGGACATTTTTCTAAGGTTTGTTCATCAAGCTTTTTTTCACCTGGTTCGAATGCTCCTGTTGCAACTAGTATCGTATCAACTGCAAACCCTAAATGTCTTACAAAGGCTATATTAATGGTAAAAATAAATAGGGTAGAAATGAATTCTCTAGTCAACACAGGAAGCTCAGAGAGTTTTATTAGTACTGATATTGCAAAAAGAAACAGAATTAGAATTTTACATTCTAATAGTCAGGTGGCTATGGTGAACACTTCACTATCTTCACAGGTTAGAGGATATATTTTGGCTGGCCTAGAGTTGAATCAAACTAACTACACTAACACCAAATTTTTCACAATGCCAAATCTATGCTGCAATGTCACAGTGGTCCATGGTTTCCTCAAACAGCATTTTAGTATTATTCTCCCTTTTGGGGGCCCTAAACTGGCATTGAACATCTGTGGCTTGACCACTATAAATGTACAATACCACTCTCTTTTTGAAAAAAGTGTAAAACAGTGGCCACCAAATCTCAAAAATATTCTCTTGAAGACAAAACATTTATTCAAACAGAAGTAACAAGAATGTTAAGAGAAGGAATAATCAAAGAACACAGATCACCATGAAGGAGACAAGTATTAATGACATCCTCTGATAATAATAAATAAAAGATGGTCATAGACTACTCACAATCTATAAATAGGTACACTCTCCTGGATGCATACCCTATACCTAGTATTGATGAGATGATAAATGAGATCACCAAATATGGAATATTTAACAAGTTAGACCAAAGGCATGCTTACCACCAAGTAGCTATAGACCCTAAAGTTAAGCCTTATATGGCTTTTGAAGTTTGTGGATCCCACAGATTCTGTTTGGGGTCACTCGTTTCTTGTTTTCAGAGGGTCTTTGATAAAATAATTCTTGAAGAAAAACTACAAGGCATCTTTGCCTACGTAGATAATGTGATAGTGTGTGGCCATGAACAATACTCTGGAATAAGCAAACAATCAAACCTTGTAGATCATGGGAAATAAAAACCCTTTTACTTACCTCAACCATGTTTTATTTGAATTTGTTGTTTGGTTACTGTAGAGTAGGACAGGCAGCCGTATCATATAGAGGAATGCCCATAAGAAAAACACCAGTAACCCATTCATGAAATGGACTAACCTGTTCATGTACAAGATGTGGCACACATGTGAACAATGCAAATATAAACAAGGCTAGCAGGAAGCCTGGGGAAGTAGACAGATTGGAACCATCAATGAAGCACTCTACATGACGTCACCAATAGGATTTTTTTTTTTTAGAACTGCAAAAAATACCAACGTTCAAATTGATAACTTTGAAACATGGAGACAAAACCAGCTATCGGCCAACAATATTTGTAACTTATGCAACAATTTGTTGAACTATAAAAAAAAAAGCATCATACTACAAAAAGGAGGACTTCATGGCCAGCCAAACACATGTCAGAAAACCGGAATGATCTATGACAGGACTGGATACAACAGACAGTAAATGGGTGATATTTATTGACACATGGACCAATTATAAAGAGATGTGTGAGCTAATGGACCCAGCAGTTATCCAGAATGAGCTGAGGATGGCGTGTACCCCAGAGGTGAACAGGCTGCTATTCAACCTAGTGGTGGCCAAGACACTCAACTCTGCTACAGAAGAACAGCTGTTACGGCAAATATGGCTTGTTGTTGTCAGGGGATTGCACAAAAGTGCACAAGCAGAACTTTAATTCTATGAGACAGAAAGAGTTACAAGCACAGGCCAGATTCTGTGAGTTTATAGTTACTTGCCAAAACACAACAAATTGTGGTTGGCAAATGAATTACTCCAGCAACATAGTAGCAGTTCCAATGATGGTAGGGCTTGCTAATGTTGAATACCAGAGCAAAAATATTAGCAGAGGCCACTACCCTCACCACTATAGAGCAGAAATTTGACAGGTTAGTCAGCCTTGAAATGATGGACAAATTGACCCCTCATCTCCAAAACACTATACACCCTGTTACATTATCTAATGTACAGTCCTACAAAGTCAAGACCTCCCTGACCCCACAGTACACCAAAGTCAAGACCTCCCTGATCCTACAGTATGCCAAGCCCTGCAGAGGGTTTGGAAGGATTTCACATCCCAATGTATCAATGGATTGGAAGGGCTGCCAAGTTGGTATGTTTTAATTGTGGATTAATTGGGCACATGGAGAGCATGTACCAGAGACCCAAAAAGGAGTCTGCCAACAGATTGATGATGAGCATGACAAAACAGGAATCTCATGTTCTCACCACCAAAGAGCACACAGAGGATCCCAGCAGGATTGTCCACCAATTCAGACAAAGTAAACAGTGGTAAAGTCAACCTGACACAATCATAGGCCATGCCTCACCTCATTTGGAACAGATTCCGACGGGGGAGGGGGCTCCAGATCCACCACCACTCTTGACAATAGAATAACCATGATTCTTAAAACCCATGCTGAATTTGGATACACCTCCATATGAATGACTAGCCTTCGCACCCACTGAATCATTGCAATAGCTGACACTAGAGCACAGACATGCTCCAGTGGATTGGAGATACAGAAAGTTCTTAGATTCCCAGACAAATTCCTAGTGCTGACTAGTCACCGAAATCTGGGGTATCACACAGAAACAACTACACATAAAAGGTGTAATATTTGCACATATCAGAGTTGGTTCATGAGAAACATGCCAAACCATATGTGTATTGAAGAACACATCTGGGTCTTACCTATCCGAATCGGCCTTGAATTTTCTAGGTCTACTATCTCCCAACTTTCCAACCTCAACATTGCAGCAGAAAGTGGCAAGCAGCCACAATGGTAAGGCCTCATGTGGATGCCCTTGAAGAATGGCTGTTCTACCTAAACTGGCAAACTTCCCAGAACAATAGACCCTGACTGGGGTAATGGATGCTGGAGCATTTTGGATCCAGCACATTCAATATATGTCTGCACCAACCACTATAGAGCATGAAAGGAAAACCCTTGAACATCACCTTTGTTCTGGGGACAGCACCAATAGTGATCCACACTCCAATCTCAGTTACACATAACTGGAAAAGAGGATTAAACAGGACATCGACCAGGATGTTGCACCAAGCATCATCGAACCAGTGCTAGTTTGTACACCCACAACTTGGTGCTCTAGGATGGTGGTTGCACCAAAAAAGGATGCATGGTAGACTTGCAGAAGCTTAATGCTGCTACCATGAGGGAGACACTATGCTCCATCTCCATTTAATCAAGCTTCAATGGTGCCAGCACACATGAGAAAAACTGTCCTGGACACATAGAATGGGTACCTTAGCCTTCCCCCCACCCCAACGGTATGGGATGCAACTATGTTCATCACAGAAAATGGGAGATATCAATACCTTCAGGCTCCAAAGAGATTCCATGTGTCGAGAGATGCATATATTTGTTGATTCGACACTATGACCATTGATATGGTCTGAAAAACCCAATGTATTAATGATAGCATACTTTGAGATGATTCCATAGAAGCATCATTTTAGCACACAATGAACTATATTACCCACCGCAGCAACAACAGCATTGTCTTCAAACCAGAGAAATTTCACTTTACAGAAAAGAAGGTGGATTTCGCTAGGTTCTATATAATGAAAGATGGCAGCAGCAATTCTGCAGTTCCCTACACCCAAAAACATCACCAATGTCAGATCCTGGTTCGGAATTCTTACAAGCCAAAACAATGGCCCCTTTCCGGGAATTACTACAAACAAAGAACTGGAAATACTATTAGAACAAGACACTTAAATCAAAACAAAGGATTGCATGAGAAATCAAGAATGGTGTGAAGACATTTGAAGCCAGTAGGCCGATGCGTTTGTCAATAGACTTTAACAGAACAAGGATAGGTTACTTTCTGTTCCAGAAGCACTGTGACTATGCCATTGAAATGAGACCAATTTGCAGTGGAGGCCACTGGAAGCTAATTCTAGCCAGATCCTAATTCACCAGTGATTTTGGGTCACACTATGCACTGGTGAAGGGGGAGCTACTGGCGCTGGTAGATGGATTAGTCATGTTGAATGTTCATGTTGGGATGTCTGGAGCTACTAGTATATGCAAATTGATATATGGGATGGGCAGAAGTTTCCCTTATGTTATCTGGGAAGTCCAGAACAGCATGTGACACCTTATGGAATTGGTTCTGAACATACAGTGCCCCAGAAGAAATATTGTCTGACAGAGGGCCACTGTTTGATTCCGAGGAATATAATGTCTTCCTTGATAATGAAGGAATAAGAAAGTGCACATCATCAGCGTACTATCCCCAGAGTAATGGACGGGTGGAACTGGCTGTCAAAGAGGCCAAGCAGACAGCACTGACAGCTATGGACACCAGATCCCTATTAACACACTATAATACCGCCATCCAAGACCTGGGCATATCTCCAACTATTATGATGTATGACCATGTGATAAAGGACCAACTCCCAGCCCTCCAAGACAAATACTGAATTCATAAACAGTGGGGCAAGATCAGCCAGTATAGGAAGACAGCGATGTAAAAAAAGCATATGAAGAATGAAAAGTGTTATAATGCACACAGTTGCCCACTTTGGGAGCTAGAAATTGGGGGATTGGTTCAGAAACAAAACCAAGCTGGTCCATACCAACACATACCAGTGTGAAAACTGGGAGAGTTGTGGAGGTACTAGGCAATAGGCAATACCATGTACGCATGGATGGGAGCAACCAGGTGACCCGGTGAAACCACTGCTTCCTTGGTTGTGGACACCCTCTACCACCCACACCAGAGGCTGTCTCCCAGATACTGAATACATCAGATGACCCAAAGGGGCCTGGACCCCAACATCAACTACCCAATGAATGGACCACACCTGTTAGCACAGATTGGTATATGGAACTGTGACCGAAATGCTACCAGCCTGACCTCCCAAGTACAACACCAGAGGAAATGGAAGTATACAGATGGCTGAAAAGGATGAAAATCCCCACATTGGTAGAGGTTGATGAAAGCCAATACCAAACAAATCAACCATGACCAAACCAGAGCCCATGTCACAGTACAAGAACATCATGACCATCTCGAACTCTATCCCCAGAGACACAGGGTACATTGCACAAGTACTCAAGGACATCCCTGCAATGGGCCACAACCTAAACATCTTGTGGTCTCATGAAGGGGGGGGGGCATGTAGAGTAGGACAGGTAGCCATATCATATGGAGGAATGTCCATAAGAACAACACCTGTAACCTATTTGTAAAATGGACTAACCCAGCCATGTGCAAGACGTAGCACATGTGTGAACAACACAAATATAAACAAGGCTAGCAGAAGCCTGGGGAAGTGGATTGATTGCAACTGTCACTCAAGCACTCTACATTTACTTCCATTTTTTTAGTGGTAAGGCTGTCCTCTTTCTTTAATTTATTTACTTGTCAGTAATGTTCTCTATTATTTGGGCCTCATCCCAGAGAGAATAATGTAAATCCTCTCTCCAGATATGATCTGCTATATCAGACTTTTCTAGTTTCATATAACTTTTAGAAAATGGTTACTTTATTCTATGTATTCTTTCTCTATGCTTGAAGGGGTTGTTATAAATATTATTTTTGGTCAATTTCTCTTATGAAAATTCAACTCTAATAAGGAAGTTACAAAAAATAGTTGTCCTATTCAAAACCACCTTGAAATTGTAATATTCATAAACCCTTTATTCAGCCACTTCTCTTATATATGGCTGACTTAAATAGTAGTTACTTATGTGGTGTCCATCTTCTTATTCTCTGTTGTAAAAATAATATAGGATGAATAGTTTTTCTTTGGACAATAATGTTTATATGATTTAACACTTAGATTCCAAAGAACACTGCTGATAACCTGCTTCATATTAAATACACTGAACTAAACTTCTCTTTACACATAAGAAATAGTTTGAATTAAAATTCAGATATAATGGTGTGTTGATTGTGCCACACTTACCATCTGTATAGATTAGTTTTTCTTCTTTTATGTGCCAAGTTCTTTCAGAACATAGACAATCATTGTTCTCAGTTTTTGTTGCTCTAAGTAATTTTTTACTTTTCACCATCTATTCACATAAGCTTAGTAAGTAGGTTTCTTGCTATTTCCCTTTGCTTCTCTTGCTTTCACTATATCTTATGAGTGTTAAATTCTCTAGACACTCTTTCCTCATTATGTGTATAAGTTACTAGGAAATCTAAAAATGGAAATTTATTGTTGTACTCTTATTCTATATTATTGAGTTTGTAGATCCGTTCGCACGTCAGGGTGACCAATTGTAGAGGTGTAGTATGAATTGTTCTGGTTGTGTATATTATTTGTTGGTTAGGGTCACCATGAATATAATCAAGATCAAAGAAGGCTGTGTTCTTGTAAAACAACACCCCACATTAATTTATGAACAACAATACACGAGAGAAAAACAATCAAGCTCAGTGAACATTAATATTGTATTAACAATGGTATACAAATTTCAACAATAAGTATAAAAAAAGTTGCTTCCCTTTTTCCGTAATAAAAAGGTTAAGTTTAGCTAATAAATGTTGAGTACAAAATTGAATGTAATTTAACTACAAAGTTCAATTGAGACCTTAGCTAAAAAAAGAATAGTTCCACAGTGTTTTATCAGTGTAGAAAGATGTAATGTTCATGAGTGATATCAATAAGAATTAGTATGATTACTCGAATAAGTAATAATTAAGAATTAAAATGTCAATATAGCGCCGTGCCTTATTTTCCAAGAATTGAACTGCTACTGGCTGTTGGCTAACAGCGAGAGGCTTTATATAACAATGCATAGGCTCCGAAGAGCTTGGCGCTAAAAATATAGAACAGATACTAAAATACGCGATTGGTCAGGAAATGGACCAATCCGTGATTTTAGAGAAAAATTTGAATTACTTGCAATGGTTAAATTGTCATATAATAAGTATCATGTATTTATGAACCAATGATATTAAAGAAAGCGGAGGTGTGGCACATGTAAGTGATTCGCACAAGTTCACCTTATCTACCAGGACCTATAGAGCCAAGTATTAGACTGACATCTAACCATCTAAACCTGCTCAAAAGTTTCAACAAAATGACTTATGAGGTAAGCTTTTCAAACCACTCTACTTGAATATTAGAATTCACATAAATGGCAATTCTATTGGCCTTCTTCCAGAAATGTGCTATCTATACACAAAATATTAACAAGTTGTGAAGATGCTAGTATAGTTTTTAAAACATGATCCTCTTCTGTGAGTAAATTCACCACAACAAACTTTATCATTTGTAACAATGAAATGAACACCTTATGTTATATAGTAGTTATGATGATGTAAAGAAGAACAAGAATTAAGGACAGTTTCTTTTCCATACATAATAGGCTAGGAAAAGATACCAAGTGACTTATTGCTGCTATTTATATGTTATAAACAGTGATAGTATTCTATTGTTGGTTGTTTTGCTATGACAACAACTGACACAAATGAGTTCAAGTTTGGGTAAAGGTTCAAATATAGGTCAGAATTCAAACGTCAATCAGAGTGTATATTTAACAGGAATTATTAGTAAACTAGATGTCATTGCTTGTTTATGGAAAGAGCTGCCTGTCTCTTGAGTTGGGATTCTACTTTTATGTTAGTTCTGAGGATTCCAGAGCCAACTCATTGCAACAAATATTGGTTTAAAAACCAGTTTTTTATGCATTGACTTCATATTGGCTAGAGAAATGGCTCATTTAGATTGACCTTTTGCTATAAAAAGTAAAACAGATAAGAAAACAATTAGTCTCAGTGGTAGAAAATTCAATTTACCTTTGTGTGCTAAGTTCTACAATGAGGATATGTTTTCAGTTTTAAGTTGATCATATTCATTTGAAAGTTTTAGAAACCATATTTAATCTTTTCAGCCTTTTCTTTCTAAGCAAGAATGGCTGTTAGGTCTTAATGTAATCTACTTGTTCATATATTGGTATATTATTAATATACATATTTATTCTATCCTCATTTTAAAATTTTTTCCTTTTTATTTGAGCACATTTGTTTTATTTCCTCCATTAAGTTCTAAACCTTTTCAATTTTGATTTGCCATTCACACTAACTATAACCTGTTCTTTCTTTCATTTTTCTTTCACAATAATAAAATGTCTGTTTTAATATTAGGTTGGTGCAAAAATAATGACGTAATAATGTCGTTTTTTGACGTATTTTTTAACATCAAAAAACAACATCATTTTTTAACATCAAAAAACAACGTCATTATTTTTGCACCAACCTAATAGCTAGAAAAAAATTCTATATTACAAAGTGAAACCTATGAATAACTGAAATATCTTATTATAATAAAGAATATTTATCTATTTTCCAGTGTACATCTTAAGGAAAAATTAAATTTAAAAAATTTATTTTTAACTAGCAGTAGAGCCTGGCATTGCCCGGGAATGTAACAGTAGGAGATAGATCAAGTATTGGCCATCATAAAGACTGAAAAATAAAATTGACAAAGATTATTGTTTAAGGTTAACGGACACGCATGTGTTTTTTGTTTTGTTTTGTTTTTTTTGTTTTTACGAATTGGTCAAACTCAAACAAAAACATTGTTTCACAATCGTTATGAGTCTACCAATTGAATAGAATTTTATTATAAACAATTGTTTTGTAAATGAAATTTTTAAAGCATTCTGAATGTAAAAATAAAGAAAAAAAGTGTGCAAGACAATAAAAAAACACTACCTGCCAAAAAAAAGTGAAGTTTTGTTGAAATCGGTTGAAAAATGTAGGAAATCCGATCCCATATATAAAGGAACACACACACACACAAACAACCTGGGTTTTATAATAAGTATAACTCGATATGAGTTGTCCCCCTATCATTCTCGTGATGCCTCTTAATCGTGTTTTCAAATTGATTTCATGTAAAAACAATTGTGTTTTTCCAATTTTTGGCACTGTCAGAACCACCGCAAGGTAATTTTACGTAGTCCTGTGAAGTTTTGTTGAAATCGGTTGAAAAACGTAGGAAATCCGATCCAATATATAAACATACAGACACACACACAACCTGGGTTTTATAATAAGTATGATGCTTTCAAAAGTTTCAAATAAGATATTACTGCAATATCAGATAACATTTTGAAAAACCCAAATCTTTAATCTGTGATATTAAAGAAAACATACATCATTTATCCTGACCAGGCATCTCGACTTCAGTCACTTTTTCACTGATGTTATGTTGCTTCCCTCTATCTTTTCTACAAATATTTTCATGGCAGTTTTTTTTTTCCTGGTGCTCTAGCTACATGAATTTAAGTGTGCTACTCGATTGACCAGGCCTCACCATTTTATTGTTGAAATAGCTAGATGCAACTGCCACTTCTACAGTTTCTTTTCTTGCACTTTGCACCTATAGAACTCCCTTCTGATTTCTTGCTTCCCTGATAACTACAATTTTCAAAAATTTAAATGCTATGTCAATTTCCATCTTCTGTCTTTAATCTGCTTTCTTTTTGTCCTTTCCTTAATCCTCCCCATTCTTAATCTTTCCTCTGGGAGCTTCATTCCCTGTAACCCCCCTGCATTCTAGTGGTATTATTGTCCTGCTTGGGGTGATTTTTTTTTTTTTTAAATTCTTGAAACAGATAGCTAGTTAATTAAAGGTTCAAAATGGGAAATGTGTTGTTTCTCTGGATTTAGTCGCATCTTTGAAATTGAAATGATTTATATACAAATGGCTTGACAAGAGATGTAATAAAGACAAAAATCATTTCCATAAAAAATTTGTGTAAAGAATTTAAATTCATGAATTACACAAATTTCATGATTTTTTTCCAAAACAAAAGATCATTACTTAGATCTACATTGTGTGTATGTTTGATAGTTGTTGAAATTTAAACAATTCTATGAAAGACTTAGAATTTATTTTAGTAAAAAATAAACGTGAAACTATTCTTGGTTTCATTTTGCATCAAGTTAAAACACATTTTGTACAAAATATTAAATGAAATGTAAAGTTTTTAATGTACTTTTAAAATTTTTAACAATTATTATTTCAATACTCAGGAAAGAAGATCAGTTGTGTTGACTGATTAATATCATTCTTCCTGGATGCCATTTAATGTTTAAAAACAAATTTCATATCTGAACAAAAAAAAGCTTTTCTTGTTCACTTTCTGGTAGTGATCAATAATAACTGTGATATCCAAGATATTATAAGTAATTATAGAGCAAAATGTAAAACTAAATTCTTTGCCAATCAATCCCCTTGGGAAAAATCATCTCTGCTTCTTTGTCCTTTCATAAAAATTTACAATGGTTGCAAGAACCAACCTGTCCTCTATATTTTCTCAGTTTCTTTTATTTGTTCATCTTGAAAAGTCCTTACCTCTCTGCAGTTTCCTTACTCACTTGTTTGTCTCCCTCTATATCCAACTAACTCTCAGAACTATTCTCTACAACTATAACACAAAAACATTAATGATCATCATATCTTTTTTTCTTAATGTCCAGCTCTTACACCTGTACAAAATAATACTCCAAACCAAGGTCTTCACAAGTTTCTCCTTCATTTTTAAGGTCTTTTGAGTTCCACAATTCCATGAAGCGTGTTACCACATTTATGATTCTTCCTAATCTGTTCTTGATTTCTACTACACTGTCTCCTTCTGGTGTGAGGTATGATGCCCAAAATTTGAATTTCTCCACATTTCTAATTTCATCATTTCCTATCTTGATTGTTCTTATTTTTTTATTATTATTGTTCACCCAATACAAAGCCAGAGGGTCACTCAAAATAGAGTTTTAATGAATAAGGTTGTTGAATGGATGTAAGAGGAGGAGGTTTGAAGTACAAATTAAGAGGATACATCAGATAGATAATGGTTGACCGAAGATTGGAAGAGCTTAATATTGTAATGATCAGGAAAGCATCTTCTCAGCAGACTCCATTCAGACAGCTTCTCTCTAAGAACTGTTACTTTTCCACAAAGTAATCGTTCTTAGAGAGAAGCTGTCTGAATAGAATTACCTTCTAACCAATGGAATATGAAGGGAATGAGGATGAATCAACCCTGTATACACAGCATGGCAGATTCTAGGTGTAAAGCCTGAACTGCTAGAACTAAGGAACATAGTTTGCTAGAACATTTTCCATGGAAATTGCATTAGAGTTGCAATAGATTTCCAATATTTCAACTCTGGAAATAAGGTTGGTGGGAAGAATAATTCATCATCCACAAGGCCATGTAGAAACTTTTGATGTCTGTCAAAGCTGGTGATAATGAAATAAACATGTTCTTGAGTGACAAACAGTATGGTTTTCACTCTTCTAGATCTACTATTGATGTTTTAACTGTCATTACACACTGAATCAGTGAAGCCCTCAGTAAAAAATTCATCATTAGAGCGATTGCCTTAAATATTTCAAAGAATTATAATAAGGTGTTGCAGGGAAGATTGCTACACAAATATTCCAGTTATGGCAACTCTGGAAGAGTCTTCATAATTATCAAGTCATTCCGATCATATAGGTCCATGAAGGTTGTTGTTAATGGCCATTCCTCAGAAATCTATGATATCTATACAGACATCTTTGTCTTAACCTCTTTCTACTTTATATTAACAATTAGCTTACAAACATTCTCGGATCATTAGTAAATATATATGCAGATGATACTACAGTTTGTATACACCTCCAAAAATCTAGATGATCAGAGCCTGGTAGTTTGTTCTCTCCTCTGACCTAGGTTTAACATCTCAATGTTGGAAAAACTGGTTTATTCAATACCTCAAAAACCAAGCTATTAACATTTCATTATCACCAAGTAGACCCTGGATTTTTTCCAGTTATGATGAATAGTTGTACTCTCAATGAGGCTCCTTGCTTTGAATGTCTATTGGGACTCAAGTTTATCCTAGACCTCAAGTGAACTCCTATATATGATTCATCACTAAAATTGCTGGAAAAATGGTCAGCTCCTAGTAACACTCCAGAAAATACCTGACTAATTCTACCATAAATTTTTAAAAGAGCCAAATTAGACCCAAACTAAAGTATTGACACCACATCCGGGCTGGAGTTGCCCATTCCTCTCTTTCCAGCCTTAACAAATTTCAAAATTATCTACATGACCTTGTAGGATTGACATATTTCACTCTTCATCTCCTTTCCCATAAACACAACTTTGTAAACTTATTGCTATTCTGTTATTACTTCCACGGTGAACATTCAAATGAGCTACATTACTTAGTTCCACTAGCTCAGACCTTAACAGCCAAGATCCACCTTGAATCACCCTCATTTCTATATATTCCATTGATAAGAAGTCTGTTTCACTCAAAATGTTTCTTCCCAAGAACTGTTACTTTGTTGAACAGACTACTGTATGGAGGCTTTCCTGAACATTACAATCTTAAACTTTTCAGGTCTCAGCCCAATCTTTATCTATCCTCCATATCCTCATAATTTTCATTTCTTACTTCTTGCATTTGTTGTTTGGGTAAAAATAAGTCACCACTTTCTTGTGGGATTCAACACTTTTGATATGAGTGTGTCGAAGCCTGTTTTTTGATATGACCTCTTGATTTTATATTTACACAAAATATGACAAAATATGAAACAATAAGAAAGAACACAAAAAATTAATTTTATAACAAGAACAAACAATATATTTGTGTATCTCAATGATATACAAGCATAATTAATAGGAGTCACGTCCCTTTGACTGGAATTAACGTCTTCACTAAGGAAATATTTTTACCTGAGCTCATAGAAAGTTGAATGAGCTTGATACTCAAAATTTTCACCATGAGAGAGTTGAAAGAATTCTGTAAAACTGAGAATATGTTGATAAACTTTTAGCTTCAGAAGAGTTGAAGAAATGAATGTTTGTAATGTTCCAGTTTCTATTGCTGGTAATGTTCTGTAATATTCTGTATGTATGTGTGCATGTGTGATGGCATTTCATAGTGTTCGCCTGAACTGGGTCGAAATGCTTTTTCTTAAAGTCCTACATTGTTGGTAGGCAAGAGAAATTAAGAGGAAGAACGAGCTTGTGTCAAAGTATTTATAATAAACATTGTCACGTGATCGGCTCTGGAAGGCATAGACAGATTTTGCAGAATTGTATTTTTGTTCAGGTCAGAAACTAGGTCAATGTTATTTGGACGTAGTTGAGAATGATTTAAATATTAACTGACCAATGAGAAGTGAGAAAAATATCAAGGCTCTGTGATCCACTTTTTGCACAGAATTTGCACAAAAATTGACATTGAAAGAAAAGTGGTAACAGGATATTAAAAGTGTATGTTGTATAGTAAATATTTATGGGCTCCTGGAACATTTGTCCCACAAACAATATTAGTGGACTCCTGTGAGTTTAGGTAAAAATAATAACAAAACAATGAATTTAAAACAAACAGCAATTATATGCATGTATTAACAAAAGTAAATGCATCTTGTACACAACTGAAATGAAAAGAAAACTAACTATAAGAATGTGCTTGTGTGTGTCAGTGTGTTACACATGTGCACATGTGAGAGTTCAGTTAATTGTGGACCAAGGAAGCAAATGCACCTTAGCGGCAGAGTTCTTTATCTATGTCTGACTACATCTGAAAGCAGGAGGAAAAAGAGAAAGACAGAGAACATGCTCACCTTTTCATAGACCTAAATAATGCTATCTAACTGGTGCTTTTGGCAGAGCCAAATGGGCAAACCCATACATTCTTATCACACACCTCATTCAGTTAACTTCTAACTTGTGTGACTCTTGGGCCATGTATAGAGTCAACATTAGTAAAAAAAAAAAAAATTTGTAAGTCTAAGAGAAAATGTAAATTCAGCAGTAAGAACGTATATCTCTCAAAACAAAACCTCTGAAAATTCAAAAGCAATCAACAAGCTGAATCAGTTGTTAAAATAGGAGTTAGTTTGAAATGAGGATGAATATTTATTTGTAATATTGCAGCAGAACAAATAACAGCTCAACACAAAAAAAAAAAATTAAGTATTGAAATAATTTCAAAATTTTATTGATTTGCATAAAAAAAATTTTTATGCAAATTTCCATTTCTTAAAACTTTTATATTATTTTTTTAAGTGTAAAGAGCACTTTAAATCCGTTTCAAATAAAATTTAGTTCAAAATATTTCATTACTTACAGTTACAATACATTAAATAGTTGTATAATTAGTGTCACAATATAAAGATTTCGCTTGTTATTTGTAATTTTTTTTTAAGGGACAAATGCTGATCGGTCACCGTTATTAGTCTTGTCTCTCCTCCCTCTCCTTTGTGTTTGGCGCGAAAATGTAAGCGTGGGTGCCCATGTATAAAATTGTTGTTGCAGCTGTCTAGTTTGTTGTATTGAGAACCCAAACTTTTTTTTTTTTAAACTATATTTATCTATAGTGTTTCTCTTGTAGATGCATTTTTTATTTGTTCATTCAGTTTAATCCCCTAATAAGGTGAACGTCATGTAAGTTATTTTTTCATTCTTGCCTCTTTTTTTTAATCCTCTTTTTCAACATTAAGGATAATTTTATGAATGAATCAGTCCCTAAAAAAAAAAAAAAAAAAAAAAAACTACATTGAGACTAAAAATGTTTTCAGTTTGAATATAAATTTTGTTAATGTCCATGCTTTGGTGCTATTCTCTAAAATTTAAATGGATCGATAAATGTAATTGTAAAACATTTTCTTGTTTGTAACTTAACTGCAATTTTCCATCTTTTAAATTAAAATATATTTTCTTATGCTTTTTCTGACAATTTATTCCAGTTAATTTAGGCGTAGTGTCAATATATTTACAAGATTACTTTCTCTTTGTATTGCTTTCTAATTCAACTAGAATTTAGTGAGTCAAATTGAAAAAGCAACAAGGTTGTTACCTTTTTTGTTGCCTTTTCTCTTTGACAATTCAGATTAAAAAAATCCTGACGATTTTCCAGTTATCGAAACATCTCTAAAAAAAACTTTATTGGATATAGTTGATTTTAGCGCTTCAAATGGTGTTTCTATAACAATTAAGTTACCAGAGTATTTTTTTCATTTTCTGGTGCATGTGTAATGTGTTTTTTTTTTACTTTTATTATTATTCCTTAAGTTCTGAAAAATTAAATTCTAAAAATTATTGTTGTAAATGTTGAATTCAGTTCAATTTTTATCTACGAAAATCTAATTTAAATAAATTATATTACATTTCGAACATTATTTTTCGTTTTAATTGCATAACTTCGAAAAGAGAAAATGTCTTGTTCGTGTGATGTGAGATTTTTTTTTTTTTTTTTTTTAAATGAATATTTATTTTATTTATAAAAGAAAAGACTGAAATTAAATTTATGAAGTTAAAGAATAAACCGCATTTACATTTTTCTATATGAAAACGGTGTGTTAATTTTTTTTTTTTTTTTTTTTTTTCAAACGTTAAAAATAAAGAAGTTGTCATTCAAAATGCGTTTTTTTATTTAACAGCACTAAGCTAAGCACAACGGCCTTGAGGCCCTTGACTATCATCAAGCTAAGCACAGTTAAGATATCTTAAAAAATGATTTTTAGTTCCTTCTTAGTATTTAAAATTTGAAACCCTATACCTTAATTATTAAGATATTTTACTCGGTCTTGAATTAGATTCCCCAAATATTCTGAGTGAGCGAAAATTTAAGGTTTTCTGGCAGAATTCATCTATTGAGAGTTTGTTCCCCCCCCCCCCTATAATAACTTTGTTTCAGGTTTTATGAGCATCTTCGGTTCAACTGGTCTGGAGGATTTCTGTTTAAGTCTTTTTTTTTTTCTTTTCCTTAAATTTCGCAAGTGTTTGATGTGGGCAAATATTGGCATTACTTAAATTGACTGGATCACTCGTTAAATAAAAAAAAAAAAACGAAACGTATGGGAGGGTGAATATTTTTTTGCAGTTTAGCACCCGTTTGTCAGAATCGAAAAATATTGATTTTCTTTTTTTTTTTTCCCCTGAACATTTTAGAAAGGTGAGTCCTGTTCGTAAATTTTAAAGCAGTGTCAAATCGATCCTTAGCTTTTTAAAGAGTTATTTATCTCTATTTGTTTTTTATTTACCAAGCTTGTCATTGATGTCTGAGTACGATTGACCTATAAATATTTTCTTTTTATAAAATAAAGAGTAACTAAAGACAAAGAAAGAACAAATGGGTATTTTTTTTTTGTTTTTAATAAGATATAAAATTTCATTGATTTAAAGAAACGGATATATACGATTCTATGCGACTTATTTTTTAAATATTTATACAAGGCTTCACTAATTCACTGAAAAAAAGAGCATACCATGATGAAAAAATGCCTTAAAAAGTCGAACAAAAAGTTACAAAATTAATAAAAACAAAGTTTTAGTCGAGCGTCAAACAATCTTTAACAAAGATTTCAACGCTAAGAGGAAAGACCTAAGTTTATTTTTTGATTGTTTAATTATTTTTTAGCACGTTCAAACTTTTGGTTAAAAATCTTGTATTTCTTGCGTCAGCGTTTCAAAAATTTAGTTTTTAGTAGAAAATTTTTTTTCTCTCCGATAAAGGACACTGATTTGGAAGTTCTTGCAAATTTTAAATGCTTTTTAGTTGTTTTTATGAATATGCATAAGATTGTCAGATTGTCTGAAGGCAAAAAACTTTTTCAATGAAAAATGAATTTTTAAAAGAATTAATTGTTATTTCATAAATTATTTTTACATTCATTAAAGTTATTAAAAAAAACAAAAATTTATAATAATTTCTATCATTCCTGAATAGTTTCTGAAAGTTTAAAAAACAAAAGTTTTTAAAAATAATTAAAAATTACTTTGTTTTTTTCCCTTAAGTTAGTAACATAAACATTTTGGCGATAAAATTCTGCTTTTGTCAAGTTTAAGGCGGTTTTTATGCTGCAATGCCTACTTAAAAATAACAAGGTAAATAAGTTGTTCACGTATGACCTTCCGTACTATAACTTTCCTCCTTTCAAAATTTTTAACGAAAATTTTGGACGTGCTAGAAATTAAAAAATGTAAAAAAAAAAAAAAAAAAAATATTCAAAAAATAGTTTGATCTTTCCTCTTGATAATAACATTAACATTTAGACGATAAAAATTATTTTCAACAAGTTTATGCCTTTTTTATTCATGGTATGCTATTTTTTTTATGAATCTCATGAAAATCTATAAATTTGTCCATTAGATCTGTAACACAAATAAATCGTTAAATATTTATAAAAATCTTTCAAAAATAAACTTTATTTGAGGAAAATTAACTGATTTAAAGTTTAATCTGGATTAAAACAAATATTACCTTTTAGTTTAAAATATTGCAGAAAAGCTTTTTTTTTTTTTTTTTTTTTTTTTTTTTTTTTTTTTTTTTTCACACAGTGGGGTTCTGATTAGTGATTTTATTGATAATCTGTTGGAAAAATTTGAAAGGGACAGAACTGAAAGAAATTAGCTGATGAATATAACAAACACTTTAATCTTGAGTAACTTTATAAGTAATCTTAAAAATTTTAAATATTTTAAGCAATCTAACTTTTTCAAGTACTGGGTATTATTGAATTGTAGTGAGCTTTTCCATTTATAATTAGTAAAAATAGTTTTAATTTAATAATAATATAACCTGATCACTGCAAATTAATATAGAATTTTAAGTTTATAAATTATTTTAATCAAAAATTACAAAATGAAAACAATTCTTACAATAGTGTCTATAAATATATTTTATTCATAAAAACAATTAGAACTTTTCTTTAAAAATATCTTAGTTTTATTGCATTTTATTTTATAATTCAAGGACAGATTTTCTGTAGCTGGGGGTCCTGTTTGACAAAAATTTTGAATCTCTTAAATTCTAGAACTTTCCTTTATAGCAAATATAAACATTAAGTGATACAAAAGAATTTCTTGAAATTTCCTAAAATTAAATGTGTGTGTGTGTGTGTGTGTGTGTGTGTGAGTGTGAGAGAGAGAGAGGGGGTGTTACAGATATAATAAAAAAAAATTAAAAATCATTTTTGCAAACATTTCCTAAAAGCATTTTAAAATTGTTTTTATTATGTTTTGGGTGTTTGTGTTTTTTTTTTGTTTTTTTTTTTTTTTCCTCATAATGTATTCTCTTCCAGCAAATTTTTGGAGCTACCTAAGTAAATGTATATCATTATTTACATTTTTGTAAATCAAAATCAAGTTTAGGGATCGGTTTAACACTGTATTTGTTATGAACAGGCCTTTCCCCCTTCCACACACACACACTTCTGAATTCATAAAAAAAATATTGATATTTTTCACTTCTGATCCTATCCATTTCTCCCATAAAAGATGTACTGTCTGGAGGGATGGACCCTGGAGCTAAGTACATTATACTTCGTTTTAACCTTGAAGTTCTGGCACAAAATAATATTCCTTGTTATAGGAGTTAGGCAAATTTAACATTCATTCAAATTTCCCTAAATTATTCATGTTCTTGTCTTTGTCATACTTTAGAAGCGTGACCAATTATTCAAAGAATAATTGCTAGTATCAAGTCACATTTTAAAAGCAAAATTATGTAATACATCTGTACAAGAGGCAGATAAAACAAATAAGCAAACTATATATATATATATATATATATATATATATATATATATACACACACACACACACACACACACTTTGTTTTGGTGTGGGTAGTATAATGGCTTTTGGTATAAAACTGTTGAATTGACAAACTTAGTTTAAATTTTGGCCAAGACTGTTGTATTTGTTCTCATTTTCTTGGTAAAGATAGGCATCCATTTCTTCCCTCAAATATAGACAGATTCTAGTTTCATGTTATATTAAGCACAAGGTGGCAGAACAAAGAAACAACAGGTTTAAGAAATAAACAATTGTATTAACTTAAAAATACAACAAATGGTAAATTGGTGTAAATGTCACTTGTTGAAAGAGATAAAGGAAAGAAAGAGTTAAGTAGAATTGTAAAGTTCTCCACAGAGGTTTATAGTAGGAGAGGGATTGTGACTTACTGTGGCAACGACCTTTGGCGAGTTGACTTTGGAGATGGAAGGTTGCATTCCAATGAGCATTGTGAATCCTGACTGTTGTGCTGTTCAACTGCCAAAGATGTCCCTTTGATAGGTTTTTATGTCCTTTTCTTCTGTCGGGTCAGCTCCAATTTTTATTTTGCATCCTTGGATGGAAATTCTGGATTGTATTTTCTTTGACCGTGTAAGTAAAACGGAGTTTATGTGCAGTACCAGTGTTTAGTTGATGGAATTTTTAGTTCAGTCCTGGGTTTCAGATCATTCACATCCAGCCAGTGGTGAAAATTTGTGTAACAGGAATCAGATGATCTTGTTTTAGGAAGATTATAACAATGTGGCAACCAGACTAGGACCTTCAAAACTGGAGTAGCTTATGGGAAGCCCCTCCACTATCTTTCCAAAGTTATGACAATTCATGGATGGTGTGGAAAGAGGATCTCGTAGGGGTGTGTAGTGAGGAATAAGGAACTTGATGTTCTCTTAACAGTTCAGCTTGTAGAACATCAAACTTTTATAATCTGTAGCAGACCATAAGATTAACCATGGTAGCACAGATTGCGAAGAAGGCATATTGACTACTGGAATGAGTTCAGAATAATAAGACTTGGAAATGCCCTGAAGTATAAGATAATCGAGATAGCTTTTATATTTATTAGAAAATATAAGGAAGCACAAAGGATACATAAGCTGAAATATGATTAAAAAAAAAAAAATAATTCATGGAATAATGATTGATTCATCCAGGAACTTCAAGTCAATTCAGGGGCTTCAACTTTCAAAAAGCTGGTTTCATAATAAGTCTTGAGAATAAAATTTCGCCTAACATTCTCAGGAATTTTTGTGTGGACCTTGTAAGATATTGATGTATGCAAGATGAACTATGCAATACTTTTGTGGCACCAAATTGAATTTGATACTGTGTGCTGACATCAATGGAATTTGTTGGTTGTTGTCGTTATTGTTACAACAACAATATCACCATCATCATAATAACAGCAGCAGCTCAGCCAACTACCTCTAGCTGTTGGCATTGTAATTTGCAGGGGACCTATGGGTGCTACCATGATAAAATCCTGCAACAATGTTGCAGAACATTTCTGTCATTCAGAGGCCATTTATTTTTATGTAACAGCCACATGTTCTTCTCCTTCATGCTCAGACTTTGTTATTAACTGATGGCATTCATTATACCAAGGAACATTCATGGGAAGAATATATGTGGTACTTTTTTGAAAAGACTGGGCCACTCGGGGAAAATTTTGTGGGGAAATACTTTTTGTTGATTAAAATTCTTTAGAACTTACTTGGGCTGTGACACTTGTCAGAATCAAAAAATGTTGCCTTTTTATCAGTTTAGTTGGGTCCTGTTTACAATATTGCTTCAATGTCAAATCTGTCCCTGACAGTTATTGGACATAGCTGAAAACAGATTTTCTTTTAGATATGGTTACAGAAAGATTTTGTTTAAATAATAAACAGTAAAGAACAAAAATTCATAAAATTATGTATCTGTTTATTATTTATTTAAGATAAATAATTATGAACTCCAAATATTTGTGCATGTGCTTCCCAAAAAAAAATTTTTTTGAAAAGGGGGAAAAAAGTTTAAAAATGTTAAAAAAATATTATTGTAGATATTAGCAACATTTTCAAACTTGACATTTGTAAATAATAGCTAAGTAACTTAGCCAATAACTCTTCAAAATCGGAGATCGATTTGACACTGTATCAATGTTATAAACAGACCCCGGCCTATTTCGAAAATAGCAAATCTATATTTTTTCAATTCTGACAAGTGTCAAAGCTTAAGGAAAGTCTAAAGAATGCTAATTAACAAAAATTATTTCCTTTAATTTTTATGATTTAGAATAGTCTGGACAAGTAGTGTCCCCTCCTCCTCCTCCTCCTCTCTCTCTCTCTTATATACACACACACACACACACACACACACATCTGGTGGGCTATTTGTTTCCAGGAACACCTGTCTGTTAGAGCATCTACCCAATCCTTGTGTTTGCACATGCAATTGGTTAAAAATTGTTTATAGCTATTTTCTAAATGCAATTTTCAAATTATACCATTTGCATCATCATAATAATAATACAATTCATTTTTTCTTCATTGGTTCTACAATCTCTTTAAGCAAACTTAACTTTCATGCCATATTTTCTATATGGTATAGATTGATTTTTAGATGATTTCTATGTCTATAGCATCCTGGGCTTGACGGTAAGCTGCATCCGTGTCCATGGGCATGATGGTAAACAGCATCTGCATCCATGGCAATAAACTACATCCAACAGACCATTTTTGAAAAATTAAGGTTGTCGGCTATACGGTTTTGGAAAAGTAGTATTACCAGCTATACTTTTTCGAAGGAATAATATTGCCAGCAGTGTGTTTTTGAAAAAATTATATTACCAGCCATATGTTTTTGGAAAAATATTACCAGCTCTACGTTTAAAAAAAGAAAAATATTACCAGCTATATGTCTTTTAACAAAATCTTATTCAATGGAATTGTAACTGGGGTTAAAACACTGTGAAAGGATGATGTTTTTAAAAAAAAAAAAAATGATAATGATGCCAGCTGTATGTTTTTGAAAAAAAAATAATGATGCCAGCTGTGGGTTTTTGAAAAAAAATAATAATGTTGTCAGCTGTATGTTTGTTTTTTTGAAAAAGAAAAAAATAATAATAATAATGTTGCCAGCTATATGTTTTTTGAAAGAAATAATGTTGCAAGCTATACCAAAATCATTTTCAGCATAAAGTGACCACTAAGGTTGGAATGCTGTTAAACAAACAAATCTGTCTTTACATTACATATGCATCAATATACTTGTCACATATTACATAAAAATGATCTGTTTCTTTTTTTTTTTTTTTTTTTTTTTTTTTTTTTTTGACCATAATACAATCAAAATAACACCTAAATTTTATTTTGAAAATTGTTATAACAATAAGATCTCATTCTCTCTTCAAGATTAAGGATATAAAGTATAAGGGGGGCATTTCATTATGGAATGTTTGTAATAGAACCTTTCTGGGTATAAAACAATTTGAGGAGCTATCCACTCATTCTTAGGTTAAGTGAAAATTTGTCAGCAAAAATGATGGCAAAATGACACGCATACATTTAACCAAAAAGAAATAAAAATAAACCATATGGTGTCAAAAGGCTAGGCTATACCACAAACTACTCTTTAAGTGATATCATTTTTATGAAATATTTTACAAAAGGAATTATTTTGATATTTAGGACTACTTTCTTTTTTTTCTTTTTTTTTTTTTTAACTTCATAATGGGATAGAAATCGACATTTATATGTTAGTTGTGCCAAAACTTCAATAGGTTCATAGCATAATTTATTTTGTGTTTAGTATTTGTTTTACACATATTTTTCAATATAATCTGCTTCCCTGTCAATGCACTTGATACAATGTTGAATATTAAGCATATAAACTAAACCTTGTACAATGAAAATTTTAAGATCCGAATTCATCTAGTATCTACTTATTGATCCAGCATGATATTTGCTTGGATCCCATTTTAATGCTGGATGCTAAAAGAGAAATGTACATGTAAAATCCAATTAGTCACTGTTCTTTTCATCCTTTGTTATTGTTTAGTGGCATATCAACCTCTATTGGTTATTTAATGCCAAAATCTAAATATTTTGTAAACTTTTTTTGAGATGGTTTTAGTGATACTAGTTTTACTAATTAACCCATAGCTGGGGAGAGAACAGATGGATTCATATCTTTCTCAAGTTAATTCTTTGGGATCCATAATTAGGATTGCTATTGTTATAATAATATATTAAAAATCATCAAAACACTCAAACATGACAAAGATAACAGCAATCTGAATGATGTAAATAACAGAATTACAATGTTTTCTCTGTATCAACAATGAAAAAAATTAAACATTATC